>JBCEWC010002975.1:0-32028 GCA_038996855.1 Solanum aculeatissimum | reverse complement strand
GGGGTGAGGGGGAGTATTTGAAAGTGGGTACAAGGAACAAACACTCATGGAGGTAGGAAAAAGAGAGACGATTTGGCTATGCTCTACATAAACCTACAGACACAACGGTCTTAAATTCTCCCACAAAAACAAATGAAGATTCTTCAATAAACCTATATTCTCTTGGAATCAATAACTAAACTTTGAATATTACATAATGAAGCCAAGGATCTGGATAATACCAACTTATTGAGATTGCAAACTGAATTGTATTTACACCTTACATTATGTTTAGTGTTTGTTTGGTGTCTGCTTGGTCCATATTAGAAATTCGTGTCAATGTAGAGATTTGTATGTTACTATATAAATAACTGTGAGATTTATAAAACCTTACTTCTTAGCAGATCCATACTCGTCTTAAAAGAAATTATTTGGTATTTGAATATAATGGGCCTGAAAAAAGGTAATAGATACAGTAATTCACATATCCAATTTGGATAATACCAAATCTTTGAGATCAAAACTGAGTCATTTTTACACTTGAATTAGATCTAGTGTTTGTTTAGTATCCCTCTGGTCAGGGCTAGAGATTTTTTGTCAATGTAGAAATATGTATGTCGGTGTAGAAGTAAGTGTGGACTTAGAGAACCTTACATTCAAGCATATCCTACTTTGTCTTGAAATAAATTATTTAATATTGGAAAATGGGCCTGACTAAAGAGACTAGATAAAGAAGATTCACATATCTGATCCCGAGTGATCTTAGATTGGCACCCAGTTGAATCAATTAATATTTTGATAGCTTAAGATTAAGGAGATATAATTTGCGTAGCAGAAATTTATAGTCAGGGTCACTCACTCATCTAAAGGCATTTAAATCACCTATTAGTATCACTGAACTTTAAAATTCCTCAATCAGAGCAACTAATAGTCCAAGGGGTGCCCCATCAAACTAGGAGAACTATGATTTGTCATATCTAAACCTTCCCTTAATTTTTTTCAAATTTATCTTATATTACATATCATTTTCCCAAATAAATGAAGAGCTAAAACAAAATAAAGTTAGCAAAGTTGAAGAATCTATAGTCAACAACCAAATCTGAATTTTTTAAGATAAATTTAATATACAAGCATCTTTTCCGGCTAATACATACTAACCACACTATTAAACTTACGTACAAACATAACATGAGAAAATATAGAAGTCCTTCAACAAAGAATTTTGTTTGCCTAAACTTAACTTACACCATGTTGAAATGGGCAAATTTAAGCTAACTTCGCTGGTGAATAACAAAGTTAAGACAAATGACAAAGAGCAGCACGGAAATGAAAGAAGAACAATAAAGTACAATTTTTAAAAAGAACTTGCAAAATACATACCAGAACAGGAAAGCCCACCACAATTGCTCCAGCAGCACTTACAATGATGGCTGAAGCAGTGAATCCTATTGAGCTAAAAGCATCAGAAACCATACCAAGAGCATAAGCACCAGCTGCTGCTGACCCTCCCAACATTGTTATAGTGACAAGTAGGTAATTCAAAGGTGGTGGCACTTGAATGTACCGTCCAAATGAATGGAACACAACCCTAACCTCTAAGCAAATGACAACTACAAACAAAGCAATAGCTCCATTCACCATGCGAATGCTTTGCAACTGATTCTCCTTTTTAGTCACCCACCATAATCCCCCTCTCGTCGAGGCATACATTTGAAACAAAAATGGAATGAAGAAAAGGAGAAACATATCACAAATAGATGCTGCCGAGACAAATATCACCGAGTAGTGAGAGAAAATATGAAATAGAAGGGGAAAAAATAAGAGATTCAACGTATGAATACAACCCTCAAGCTGCCCAAGGATTAGATTATCATCTGGAACATGACCACCATGATAACTCGCTTCTTGCTTCATTTTAAATGATGATAAACGAGGAATTGAGAAAAGCCAATAGAAAATGCAGTTAAACACCATAAGATAATACGCCGCATTAACCATACCAACTGCAGAGACTGTTGCCCATGTAAAAACAACAGAAGCAATTATCGGACAACAAGCAAACAACAACCGCTCAAGAGCAAGCACAATCGTCGGATACTCAATCTGAATCCACTTGAACTGAAGCGAAACCCACACACCAATGAGGAAATTAGTCAAACTACAAACTGATACAGCAAGTAACCCGAGCATAACAGAATTAAAACCCGAAAACAACGACGAGCTGAAGAAGAAAGCAAATTGAGAAGCGATAAGAGAAAACCAAACAGCGAAGAAGGAACCAGACTTGAAACTCAGCGAATCAAGGATGTAAGCTACCATAAGCCCTAACGTAAGTGTAGCAACAACCGGAGTACCACCAAGGTCAATGAGAAAACCGGCACAAGGAACCAACGCGACGGCGATTCTAGCGTTGTGAACAAACGTCGTCGGAGTGAATCGAGAGTTCCTCAGAGATCTACTATTAACAGCGTTAGGGTTCCGTTCTGGACTGTAAACGCCATCAAATGAGGTAGAAAGAGAAGGAGCACTAGTAGAAACCGACATGTATGGACGGTACGCCCGAGGATGAAGCTCCGGCGGCAACATTTTTCCGCTTTCCGATCTGCCGGCCGGCGATTGTAACGAATATCGTGTTTTTTTGATCTGCTGTTGTAGCGAAGAGATTTAGCTGATCAGTGTAAGCGTTATGAGTGAGTGATAGTTGACGTGTTTGAGACGATCAGGACCGTTGGATCTTTTGTTCTTCAATTTGATTGGATGTTTCTATGATCGACCCGTTTATCAAGATTGACCCGAATTTGACCCGACCCGAATTTAACCAAAATTATTTCTAAACCATTTAACTTAAGTTGATTGATTATCTTTGAGTGTCTTCGTTTGAATTTTGATCTTGTTAAAAAAAAGAATCGTTAAGATTTTTTATTAGATATCAAGCAAAATTTATGTGATTCATTAGAATTTTAAACACTTAATCCTCGTTAATCCTTAAGATTTCAGCTAGAGATCTATTTTAACAAAAAATTATGATGATTATAAAGATCTTGACTATAATTCATAATGGATGAAATAGATTTTATTGATATTTTATGCTCAAGTAATAAATGATCACACTAATTTACTATGTTGAAAACCGTCAATAAGTTTTTACTTTAAAGTCAATCTAAAATGTATTAAATTACTCTAAGTTTATTGTTCAATCATGTAATATCGGGTTCAACGCTTTCAATTGTTAAATTCAATTCACACCTTCTAAATTTCTTTATTTATCTTCTCATACAAATATGCTCAATAAAATTTAGCATTACATTCTTCTAATTTCTTCAATTATCATTTATATACAATATACTACAGATGAAGAAAAAAAAAGCAAGATGACAGGAATAAAAATGAGGAGAAATCGAAGAAAATGTATCTTTTTCACAAATTTTTATAACAAGATTAAACGTTAAATATTATCTTTTCAAATTTCCTATCATGAAAAATTATCTAAGCTTGCTTAGTTCTTCATACTTTTACCAATTCAATCAATTCATGTTGCACTTCAATATTTTGCTTGTCTGTTATACTAAAAAATAAATATAATTTTAAAATTATTGTTCCATATTGAGTACGATATAAAATAAAATATCATAAATTTGACATAAACAATCTTGAAATTATCAATTAAAAAAAAATTATATCAAACATAAGATAAAATACTCTTATAAATATATCGTGAGATTATAATTTCTACTTCACCAATCAAATAGCCCCTCTTATATAAAATTTTATATCATCAAATTAAGTTTGCTAACAACAATAAATTTTACTTTTTACATGATAAATTTATTTTAAATAGTTTAAATTCAACATCTAAAATCACACTAAAAATATTTTTTTTTCTTTTTTCATAGAAAAAAAAAACAAAAAAAGATAAATTATGGGGGTAAAAAAGGTAATTTCTGGAAGTATAGAGAGAAAAGTAGTAATACAGTAAGTCGGCGAATGGACAAAAGTTAAAAATTAGAGCCCTCATTAAGAAATCTTAAATGGACGGTCCAGATTAAACATTTCCATAGATCAACGGCCCATAACATTCTCCACTTCCTATATATATTCACAAACCCTAAACCTCACTTCTCTCTCACTATCTCCATCTTCGCTGCGACAGCCCCTTCACTCTCTGCAGAGTTTCTAGGGTTTCGTTTCAGCTAGCGAAAATGGTGAGTTATTGTTTCGATCTACAGTTTTTTAGCTCATGTTTTTGCATTCGTATGTGATCCGGCCAATTATCAGTTAGAAATTGTGCATCAAATGATATGATTTTCTCAACAATCAGTTAGAAAGTAGGAATCAATTGTTATGGTTATTTTATAGATTTTTCATTTGCTTATGGATTTATGTTCGTATATGATTTTTCTCAACGATCAGTTAGAAGTTACAAAATTATCAATTGGTATGATCTTCTCCGCAATCAGTTAGAAATCAGCGTCAATTGTTATGATTATTGTATAGCTTTTCCATTTTCTTCTGTATTTGCATTTGTATATATGATTTTCTCAACAATCGGTTCAGTTATTATTATTTTACAGCTCTTCTATTTGCTTCTGTATTTACATTCGTATGTGATTTTCTCCATAATCTGGTAGCAGTTAGGCTCAATTGTTATGGTTATTTTATAGTTTTGCCGTTTGCTTCTGTATTTGCATTTGTATATATGATTTTCTCAATGAGCAATTAGTAATTAGGCTCAGTTGTTATGATTATTTTATTTATAGCTTCTCCATTTGTTGTGTATTTACGTTCGTATATGATTTTCTCAATAATCAGGTAGTAGTTAGGTTATTGTATAGCTTTTCCATTTGCTTCTGTATTTACATATACGATTTTCTCAACAATCAGTAGAAGTTATGTATCAATTGTTCTAACTTACTCAACAATCGAAGTTAAGCATCTAATGTTATGATTTTCTCGTCTATCAGTTTGAAATTATGCATCAATTATTGTGATTTTCTCAACAACTCAGAAATCATGCATCAATTGTCGTGATTTTCTCAACTATCAGTTGGAAATTACACATCGATTGTTTAATGTGTGTCTGTGTGTGTGAAATTTTGTAGGTTCTTCCAAATGATTACGACTTGTTGAACCCACCACCAGAGATTGAAAAGAAGAAGCACAAGCTCAAACGTCTTGTTCAGTCTCCTAACTCTTTCTTCATGGTGCATTTTTTATTAATGCGAAAATGATTTTCCTGTTTATGTATGGTTTTGAATATTGACGTTTATGTGTGATTTGGATTGTGTTTGTAGGATGTGAAATGCCAAGGCTGCTTTAACATGTAAGATCCTTTTCTTTTTGTTATTTTTTTTTTCAATTTAGTTTGGTACTTCTATTTCATTTTATGCGCACTATTGCTTTTTTAGAATCCAGATGCTTTTACTTGAATTACAAGCTATTGCTACTTTGGTTACATTCATTCCAATACACGTGGAGAATCTGTCTGAATTTACACTGACAATTGACTAGTCTATACCTGAATTCACTATTAAAATTAAATGGTTACACTCTGAATTCGGACTGTTGTGACTTGTTACTCCAAAAGAATTGGATAATCAATGTCTGTATTAATGTTGAAATTAAGTGTGGTTTATGTCTTAATTCATGATAAAAAAGTAGTACATTGACCCTCATATGATGCACTTAATCCTGCAACTATCATTTTTGCTCAATTAGACGGAATAGAGTTAGTGCTTATGGGGCTTGATTTTTGAGACGAGGGTTTCTCAGAAACAATCTCTCTACCTCCATGTAAGGTCTGCGCACATTTTACCCTCACCAGACCCCACTCGTGGGATTCCATTGGGTACGTTGTTCTAGAAGGAATAGAGTTAGTGCGGGGGTTACACGCTCACTGTTTCTGATATATATTTCAAACATGCAGAACAACTGTGTTCAGCCATTCTCAGACCGTGGTTGTTTGCGGAAACTGCCAGACTGTGTTGTGCCAGCCTACCGGTGGTCGTGCTAGACTTACCGAGGGATGTTCTTTCAGGAGAAAGGGAGACTAGAGAAGATAGTAAATCTTTTTAGATTGAACTCAACATTCAAATGGGAATTTTGGTGCAGTAATCTATTTTCTTATTCAATATTTAGACATAATTAAAGAACAAGTGTTTTTGAGTCTTATGACTTGATTATGTTATGGTTCTAGTTTTTGTTATCCCTTTTGGAATTGGAATGGTTACTCAAATGTTCTGTGTTGGTTCCCTGAGCTTACTCTTCTGTTCTTTTACGTAATTATATTCTTCCAGGCCACATAATGATTTACTTATGATTGAATCCTTTTCGTGAACAAACATTGTTTGTTTCAACTTGGTGGATCTTTTGGCCAATGTTGTCCACAAGAGCTTGTATGAGTTCTATTAGCCCTGGTGCAGTAGTGCTCCCTTGAACAAAAATTAGTTCGAGTAATGAGATTGCTGATATGTTGTAATGCTCGTTTAATTGGATTGTAATTTCTGGGTTGAGCTCGTCGACCTTGGTGCAGGTTGCCTCTTCTATGTGGTTTGCGCGCTATTGCATAGGAGTGGGTTTACCCTGTACGTACACAAAGGTGTGCACTCAAAACCTTGTTGATATAATGGTTATTATTTTTGTTGATATAATGGTTATTATTTTTGTTGAGAGTTACCATATGTTAATTATGATACAAGTCTTTATATACTTTTTTTTCGTTCTAAATTAGTTAATTTTTACGTTGATAATAGATGCATCCGATTAAAAAAACAGAAAAAAGCATGAGAGAAATGTTAATCGCGTTTGCACACAAAATGCAATCTCCAATTTCAATATGTTGGTAAAATTACAAGTACAACTTAACCCTCAGGGGTTGGAATAGACTTGAGCTTTGGGATTTGTTTATGAAACCCACTAGGTGCAAACAATTTTTGAGAACAATCTGAATAGGTAAAACTAGAATTAACCAATGTGCACTTGCGGGAAACTCTTTGTAGAGGGCTTGTGCAGTCCTGGGATTAGTCGGGCTCTAAGAGATTTGGACACCCGGTGTAAATTTAAAAAAAAAATTACAAGTACAACTGGAAAAAGAAAAAGCAAACAAACAAATCCTTCCTGTTATTGGATTTTATGAGAACCAATAACCCAAACTATTATTGTTGGATTCATCTTGCAGTGGCTGTAAACAATCATCAAAACCAAAATAATTAAAACTCCCAGCTGTTGTTGTAGTTGTACTGCTTGCTGTACTGATTGTACTTCCTCCATAGTGATGGTCATTATTTGTACCAATTATCATTTCATTCAAAGGGTTATTATTATTGCTGCTGCCGTTATTATATCCCATTTCTGAGATTGTTGTTGGAAATTGAGTATTTTGCTCACCCAAGTAGTAGCAACTGCTTGTTATATCCTCTGGCAATGGTGGCAATTCTATTGATGTTGTATTACTACCATCGTACCTATTGTTAAAGGATGGTCAGTTGAACACCCTCATCGGAAAATCATATAAGGCATATAAGTCAAAATTATTATTCTATACACAAGGAGAAAATGACCAAAAACACATTTAAACTGTCACATAGCTGTGAGTTTCTTACCTGATTATCATGTGTTCACTTTTTTTATTTGAACTATTAGTCTATCACCATTGTTCTAATAGGAAAAGGGAACAATTGATAGTTCGAGAAGAAAAGTGAACATCCAATGGAATTATTGAACAACTAAAAACATGATAGTTTAATCTTCTGAATGAAATTATCGTATAATTTAATACCTGTAATCATCTTTCATATGGACGTCGTAGTTGGGGTTATAGTATTGTTGTAACGCAAACTCTCCATCACCACCAGTGTTACCACCGACATTATTCATGTTGCTTATGGAAAAATGACTGATGTGGGCCCCATAATCAATGTTTGGAGGAAGGAGATTCTCGGTTTGACCAAAGACCAATAGTTGTTGGTGGTGGTGGTGGTGGTGATGATGTTGATATTCCTCGTCAGGGGACACTATACAAGTGACCGAATAGCCATGTGGCATGTCAGAGTAGACAAAGTTGGTCCGAATTGGTTTGTTAGATTTGTTGTTAACACGCATGGAACGTGCAGCTCTGTCATAAGCCAACGCAGCTTCTTCAGCAGTGTCAAATGTCCCGAGCCAATGCCTTTCTTTCGTGTTAGGATCTCTTATCTCCGCTGCATATCGACCCCATGGCCTTCTTCTCACTCCCAAATATCGAAAATTGCTCTGTTGTTCCTCTGCTATTTGCTTGACACTTTGAGTACTACCACCATTGTTCTTTCTTGGTTCTGTTTTATTAGTAGTTGATGAAGAAGAAGTGGATGATTTGATCAAATCCATTTTCGAAAATTTTCCTTTTAAAGTTTAAATTTTGAATTCACCTCTGTCAGATCACGATGGATAACAAGAAATTGAGATAGAAAGACAAATACTCTTATGTTTAGGATGTTTCTTTCTTGACTAAACAGTGGCTGTTCCATACAAATATATATAGAGTGATAGTCATTAATTTTTAATTCTTTTCTTAATTATTTTAAACTATCTAAGTTTAGTAGTAGAAATCTTTTAATCATGAATAATGATTACATCAAGTGTGATGTTGCAAGTCTTAGGATTTCTTGGTGTTAATCATGTTATGGCACTAAATCTTATATTTTGCTCCGCTCGATTAATTTAAACTCACGTCACGTAGTATTTATTAAAAGAGAACATGCTCATTACTATTCTCAGTTCTCACTGCTCAAACACAAGACCCCTGTCAAAAAATGGATGAATCCACATTTTGGTGCTTACAATTATAGTGATTACCATGGAAAATTTTCTTGTGATCAAGTCTTATCACAAATGAAGTTAACTTGTATTTTGGGATCAATGATGGAGTTAGAAAGTTAAAGAGGTTCATTCAAATCTTCTTAGTAATAAAGTTATAATGCGTATCCACTGGGTGGATTTTGTGTAATAATTATTGGTTCACGGGAATTCATTAGTTTTTGTTCATACCCTATATACAACAACAATAATTTATTTTGTGAAATCTCATAAAGTGAAGTCTGAAGAGGATAAAGTATACATATGCTTTATCACAACATCTTGGAGATAAAGAGGTTGTTTCTGAAAAATAATGCTGATAACCTATATATTTATTTATTAACTTGAGATTATTGTAGGAATCATTAAAATTTAAATTACGAGTTCGGTATATTATATGGTCAAAATTATTTTTGATATATATATGTGTGATATATTTAAAGCAATGAGCTAAATGATTGCATGCTCATCAAGCTTCTATATTCCAAATGATGACTCAAGTATATGCACTTTTATTTATCAATCATTAAGTGCATTTAGCTATCTTGGAATTTCTCATATCAAATTTTAATTTTTTGCAAATAGTTTCATAATCAATTATTATTATTTTATATATATATATGGAATTCAAGATTATTTTATGGAGTGAGTGGGCCTTGATTTTCAAGATGTTTGCATGATTAATAGTATTTGGTCAAGTTTACTAATTATAAGAGCTATATCACATTCACATGTTACACAAAATCATAAGTAAATATAATCATTAAATGAATGATCACTAGAGTCAATATATTTATTTTTAATGTAGACCTAAGTTTTTTGTTGTGATGTTTGGTGTTCAGTATCTCCATTAAAGCCTAATTGAATTCTAATAGAGGATTTTTCAAAAAGAGCAAACACTTGATATATAATAAGGCAAAAAATATAGCTATAGTTTGCTAAAATTACTATTCGTAGCTACATATTATAGGAGAGAGGCGAGCGAGATCGAGAGAGGGCAAAGAGTGAACAGAGGTGAATTGTATATGTATATCTGTCAATCTGTATGTGTATATGTGTAACTGATATACATATGTATTTGTATATGTAGCAAGCAAGATTTGGAGAGAGAGGAGAGAGGTGAGTGAGATCGAGAGAGGCGAGCGAGAGAGGGCAAAGAGTGGAGAGAGGTGAATTGTGTATGTATTTGTCAAATAATTTTATATATATGCAACTAGTATACATGTGTATTTGTATATCTGACAAGAGACTGCAGAGAGAGAGGAGAGAAAACATATCAACAAAACCCTAACTATAGCTATAAATTATAATTTTTTCCACACTATAGTAATATAACGTAAATACATATCATATGTTTATCTAATTACGTAATTTATTTGGAAACACTTTTCTCAAATCTCCACCTCAAACTCGGAATTTCTAATTGAAGGTGGAGGTATCCCAACTATTCCATCCTAATTTAAGTTGGCTAGACCAAAGATTATTGATTATGCAAATAGAAAATTTATGTTCAAATTTAATTATTTTATGTGACCATATTATATGATAATCATGTTCTTGATTTGTGCTTCATGTGGACAAAAGTATATTTTAATCTTTTGTGCATGTTATTCCAACATGACTCAATCCTTAGGACTAAGTTATTTGACCCTATCTTTGAAAATCAATGAATAAAAAGAAATTATAATTTTTTAAGATTTTTTTTTAAAAAAAATCTTTGTTTGCTTTAATTAATGGAAAATAAGTCATTTAGGGGTCGTTTGATTGATGGTTAGGAGGTGATTTATTTATGTATCGCATTTAAGAATTCTACACAACTAATACTATATATGTATAAGTTATTAGAAAATCTATATATGTATTATTTAATGCAAGATAGAAGACAAAATAATTAATTAACGAATATACATAAATAATTTCATATTATTAATATCTGCGTAACTCTATTCAACAACCAAACCATCCCTAAGCAGGGGCAGAACGAAAAATTATACTACTTATACATGGTTAAAATGATTTTTTTTGTATATATAGTAGATGTCGAACCTTCTTCGACCAGTTTGTATCTCTACTTTTTCAGATTTTGAACTCCCTTAGTGACAATTCTGACTCCGCCACTGCGTCTAAGTGGATTAAGAAAATTTTGGATTATATTATAGATTTTTTTTTAATTAATTATATTAAACCCCTTTTTTTCAACTTGTTCTAATAATAATATGTATTTCTTGGGATGGGCGGTGCTAATTATTTGTTGGCATGGCAATTAGCATGCAATTAAACAAAAGAATGCACATGATTATAATGATGTGAAGTTAATATATAATCATAATTATAATTAATTAATTATAATTAGCATGATGATAAAATGAGTACTTTAGGCAATGTTTGTGGAACCCATTTGGATTTTGGAAGAAATATTTAGAGGACCCTACTTAATTTATGGGTTAATTAATATATTATTATAGTTAATTTTTCTAGAAAGATTGTCCTTATGTAGTTATTATATTACTCATTAGGATACAGATTCAGTTCGCTAGTGATATTGTCTATTTTAGGTCTAGGCCCGTATAACTTTAAAACGCGTCATTAGTAGGTAAGACATGTTTATTTATATATACTCAGCATCTTTCTAATGTTTTACCGTTGTGGAACTTCACATTTTAAGATGGATTGTTACAGAAGGTGTAAGTAGTATGCGTTGAGAATAATATATCAGAAGGTCGTTGAGATAGTTTGGACATATTATGTGTCAATATAAATATGAATCGATTTATAGGTGTGAAACTATAAACAGATATTAAAAGAGAATGAAGTAAATGAATAAGAATTTCTCGTAAGATCTACGTATTAGTCGTTGGTACTGTAAAATATGATATAATGAAAAAGAAGAAGATTCATATAGGTGATATTTGCTTTAGATTTGTTAGAGAACTTCTATTATTATAATAATAATAATTATTATTATTATTTAACTCACTTTTAATTTAATTAGTATGATGGTGATATGACATGAGCTTAAATAAAAACGTAAAGACTCGTATAACTCAACTTGTTTGGGATTGAAGTGTAATTGTTATTGTATTTGTTTATTTGAGTTTATTTATCTGGTTCAGATACATACGGTTGATTACTTCATTTACTTGTACTTAATAAATGTCTTAATCATTCAAATCTTAATAATTAAGTCTGTCACATTTTTAAATTTAATACTTAATTATTGGGATCTTAATCATTAAACGTTTATTTTTATTTTTTTAATGTTACAAGCACATAAGTCTGAATTATTAAGATTTGTCACAATGTCTTGATATCATTTAGATGTTAATTTAATTTTTCTTTTTTTAAATAAAGACGTTAATTCCATCAATTTTATTCTTTCACTACTTTTATTATCGTCCATCATTATCAACTATCATCGTCACCTTTAATGAATATAATTTTAAAACTTATAATAACTAGATTTGAGCCCACAACATGATTAACATCAGATAGTCCTAAAACTTGCAAGATTAGTTGGAGTAATCATGATTCATGATTGATAAAATTTCTACTAAACTTAGATTTAGTTTAAAATAATTATAAACATTATTTTAAACACATTTACATTATATATATATATATACTTGTATACAACATCCACTGTTCAGACAAGGAAAAAAAAACATCCTAAATCTTTGTGTTTCTTGATCTATATCGTCAACTGACAGAGACGAATTCAAGATTTAAACTTTTGTACGAGAAAAATTCCGAAATGGATTTGATCAAATCATCCACTTCTTCTTCATCAACTACTAAGAACACAAAACCAAGAAAGAACAATGATGGTAGTACTCAAAGTGTCAAGCAAATAGCAGAGGAACAACAGAGCAATTTTCGATATTTGGGAGTGAGGAGAAGGCCGTGGGGGCGATATGCAGCGGAGATAAGAGATCCTAACACGAAAGAAAGGCATTGGCTCGGGACATTTGACACTGCTGAAGAAGCTGCGTTGGCTTATGATAGAGCTGCACGTTCTATGCGTGTTAACAGTAAATCTAACAAACCAATTCGGACTAACTTTGTCTACTCTGACATGCCATGTGGTAATTCTGTCACTTGTATAGTCTCCCCTGACGAGGAATATCAACATCATCATTATCATAACCACCACCAACAACAACAACAGTTATTGGTCTTTGGTCAAACCGAGAATGTTCTTCCTCCTACATTCGATTATGGGGCCCACTTCAATCATTTTTCCATCAATAACATGAATAATGTTGGTGGTGATAGTGGTAATGGAGAGTTTGCGTTACAACAATACTATAACCCCAACTATAACGTCCATATGGAAGATGGTTACAGGTATTAAATTATCATACAGAACACAGTCGCAAAAACATGACAGTTCAAATATGTTTTTGGTCATTTTCTCCTTGTGTATAACATAGTAATTTCGACTTATATGCATTATATGATTTTCCGATGAGAGTGTTCAACTGACTGTCCTTCAACAACAGGTACGATAGTGGTAATACAACATCAACAGAGTTGCCACCATTGCCAGAGGATATAACAAGCAGTTGCTATTACTTGAGTGATCAAAATACTCAATTTCCAACAACAATTTCAGAAATGGGATACAATAACAGCAGCAGCAATAATAATGAATATCAATATGGAGGAAGTACAATCAGTACAGCAAGTAGTACAACTACAACAACAGCTGGGAGTTTTAGTTATTTTGGTTTTGATGATTGTTTACAGCCACTGCAAGATGAATCCAACAATAATAGTTTGGGTTATTGGTTCTCATAAAATCCAATAATAATCCTGCAGACGGTTTAAATACGTGAGGGACAGAGTGACGTTGCTGACAAGATCCACTGAAACTCAAATGGACCTTATGCAACGTAACGTAAATCCAGAATAGTCAAACTTAAACTCTTGTTAATTTCTCCTTTTGTTTGTTATTAGCTCTTAATTATTTGGTCTTACTAATTAATGCTGCAATTTTATCATCCATATTGAAGTGAATGAATGTGTGACAAGTTTATAATTTATTTTAAATTATTCAAAACACAATAAACTATCTTTTCTAGTATCTAGAACTCAAAATTCTAACTCCGACTCTGACTGAAGCTTCAAAAACTCAAAATTCTAACTTTGACTCTGCATGAAGCTTAAAAAAAAACCTAGTTCTGCAAGTCATTTTCAATCTAATAGCCATAAACTCCAGTTTTTAGAAATATAAACAAGTAGCAGTATCTTACAACTTCACCAGAAAAACATTCATTGAATGTTAATGTCATCAAAGAATAATAGAATGCAATTTCTATCTCTATGAGTTGCTAATCATTCACAAGAAAAAGGAACATATTGAGAACCCACCCCTTAGGCCACGACGATCCAACGACTTCAAATGATGTGGCAATAGCCATGTCATTCATGCAGGAAGAACGAAAACTTCAACGATCAGTTTCAAAGAATCAGATCACTTCATTCTCTCTGTCTTTCATATCGCGTTCTGCTCTAAACTCTTCAGTCAATCTGTACAACCTGATGATGTTATTGCCCAGTGGCCTTTATGGTCTCGGTTTTCATTTCTCACATCGATCTACTCCACCAACTATGGTTTTTATCCTGCTGTCTGTTTCTTTACACTCATCAACAGCAACAGCAACAGCAACAGCCTGTCGTCTGCCAACTTCCACGTCAAAGCTCTTCATTTTGTGCATATCTGAATTCGTAGTAGCTCCACCCAAGTAAGATGAGGTGTTGAAGCTTGATAAATCATCAACATTCACGTGTGCACGGAAATTGACCCTAGAACTTGGCACGCCGGTGCAAAAGATCTCCATAAAATTTCGAGCACATCCAAGATTAAAAGGATTCATCTTCCTCTCATAACGATACCTGTAATTTTCATATGTGGTCTGCATGAAATACAACATTCTGAAGGGTGAGAAGCGGCACTGAGTAATATTAACTAAAATCAAGAGACGGGGGCAAACAGACCTGGTTTGTGATTATCAAGTACAAGTGAAATGCCGTGAGACCTCCAAGAAACCAAGAAACTATGAACGTATACATTATAAGGATGCCTGACACAGGTGATCTGTAAAGTGCACTCCAAATGTTACAATCTTGTATTTCCATTATCTTCTTTATATTTACCCAGCAGAATGCGAAGACATAGAGGCTCAGGAGGTTTGTAGAGGAAACAAACATGAAAAAGTAACGATAGTTCCTCTGCAAGAAATAACGTGAATATATCACAGATGAGACATTAAAGAAAGCATATACACATATTGAGATCGTTCAAAAATTGTATTCATTACACCGAAGCACATGCAGTTTAACATGACAGGTATGTATCAGCACGAGCAAGTATGTGAAGCATCTTCCGCTTAAATATTAGCGGAGTCTAGAAGAGGCAAATTCCAAACTATGGTAACATTCACTATTTGTAGGTCAGATAAGTATGCAGAGTACAGATGCAGTACCTTAAAACTGTAGCTAATTCAAACTAGAGAAAAGATAAATCTATCCCAGAGAGATAAAGGGAAGCAGAAAACAAGATCCTTCAACAAGCAGGCGCGTAGCCTTTTGAACCCGTTAAATTTAAATTCTGAATCCACCAGTGTCAACAAAAGCCCCCCTTAATGTCAATAAATTTACCATGCAAGACTAAGTGTGTTTTGTAGACAGGCAGGGAATCTTAGTAGCTCAGTTAGTTGGCTACCGAATTTTCACCTTGTTGGTGAGAGTTCGATTCCTCACCTTGTAATCCCTTCTCATATTTCCCCTTCTCCTACCCCCAATATCTGGAGGAAAAAAATGTTTTGTAGACACAGCAAGATTAAGCAGAAGCTAATGGACAATATATCCAAATGACAAAACCTTTTGAAATGCAAGCATAGATCACACCTACCTTCCCAATGCACTGTCCCACCCATGGGCAATGGTGGTCGAAGCGCTCAATGCAATTGTCACATATGGAGCAATGAGAGCAGCGCGGTGGCCGATACAGCATACATGTTTTGCAGTATTTTACTTTGACAACTATTCCATTGACTGTAACATTTCTCATAGGTGGTAAATTGACAGGACCAGTCTGACTTCCTAAACAACTCGTCGAGATGCTAGAGGTGTCACATTCATCGTCAGCGTCTGGAGGATGGGCATTTCGTGGAACAATTCCAGGATTTGTTCCAGAAGTTAGCAAGAGAAGAACTACAATCTGCAAGAATTTACACCAATACATTAGACATTACCTATTACGATCCCCCATGGACCATGGACCAACTCTAAGCACACTCCAATCCAAATAGAGAGCGCGAAGAAATATACAAAGATCACCTCTTAGCATGTGTCATCCTTGCATACTTAAAGTTTATACATAGCCATAAAACAAGGAACATGGTAACTGATAAAAAAGATAAGCAGTAATTCTTAGAGCAATATCCACCGGAGAAACAAAGTGCATAAGCAGAAGAAAATGCCTTTCACTAAGCATTTCTAATTTGACACTACATCTAAGGGAAAAGCAAGGCACATAGTAAAAATACAGATTATTGGCTGGCTTGCATGAACTATAACTGATTTTTGACAGAAACAGGAAGTGGCACTTTTGCTGTCTTCATTATATAACTGATCATGTGATATAGTAGCTGCCATACTTGGCATAATTATAATAACCTTGTTTGATCCAACTTATGTCTGCTCTTGAATGACATTTACACCAAAAATGGATGTATTCCTTTTACAACTGATTTATTTCTCATCTTGCATGCCAATGTTGATGGGAATAAAGCAACAGCAGATAAAGGTGGATTGAAAACAAATAAATCATTAATAGTCAAGTAAAAGAAGAAAACTCACAAAGACTGAGAAGACAAGAGATACGGCCACAATAACATAGCCTAATTGGTGGGGAAATGCATTGATCAGTCCTCTCGAAACAAAAGCACAAAATAATGCTACTGGAACTAGGATTAAGAACAACGTAAGAAACAATGCTCTAATATCTGGACCAAATACTAGTCTGCCTCCAAGGTAGAATCTCTGCAAGGATATAAAACACTATAATGAGATAGTAGGGATTATTTATTTGTAAATGATAGTCTAGAATGCATGTTTTTCCCCTTACATTAATTACTTTCACCAGATTCAGTTTACAAATAATAAGAGTAAAAATTAGGGGAAAAAAAATCAAACAGTCAACTTTGTTTAATGTTTTATTTTTCACTTCCCTTTGTTTATCCCTACATTATAATTTAAGTTATATCATGATTCTTCGCCTAAGCATAGCTAGCTAAGTCCAGTTAAAGGAGAAGGGCTGTTGTAGGTCAACAAGCATGTAGAAATAGTCAACTTCTGATATATAGCTAAACCCTAATAAATTTGGGATTAAGAGGTAATTGATTGATAGATATTTTTGTGGATGACTTAGGTGGTTAAATTTTTCATTTATGACAGTAATGCTTGGGTCAGTTAGTCAGTTTGCGTACACTTGACTATTCGACATGTTACCTGCTACCTCTCACCAAGTACAGTTACCGGAGAACTCTCCCACCAAGACTTAGGTGTTAAATTTATAATCTTTGGAAGGAAAACAAGAATTAAAGCTAAACGGTGGTAATTGAACGCTTGCAAACCAGAATACAAATTCAGGAGAAACACAAAGAAAAAGATTAGCATTACATTTCTTCCTTGCCAGATTTGATAAAGTCGCAATTGTGAGCCATTAGTGTTGTTCATTCTCTCTTTGGAATCACATCGGTTGCTAGGGGAAGACACAGAAGGTGAATACATTTTCCTTGGCAAGCAGAAGGAGACCTCACAGATCTCCACTCACTTGCAAAATAAAGCATCTGTGTGTTTATCCAATCTTTATAGCTGCAGTGACTAAAGCTTCAACCTCAATCAACAATCTTGCCATGGAACACACAAATCAAAAAAATGACACAACCGCCTTCTCGTGATCGATAGGACAAATCTTTAGAATCTAGAATTTTGGGAAATAAACACAGTTCCCAACAATTTTACAATGCACCAAACCAAAGATGATGAATTTAGGAATTCAGAGACACACCAAATCCTTTTTCTTGTTGTAAAGTGCTCCTTTTTGTGATTAATAGAACAAACTTTACCCAAACCGAACACCCAAATCAACAATTTTGAGAAACAAACACAATTTCCAACAACTTTACAATACACAGAACCAAATTTGGGAGCTTAGAGATTATTTTTCTCTCTTGTAAAATGCTCTTTTTTGTGATTAATAGAACAAAACCATACCCAAATCGATAATTTTGGGAATTGAAACACAAATTCCAACAATTTTACAATGAACAAACTAAAGATGCCCCAATTTGGCTCAAATTTAGAACACACACAATAAATTACTACTAATAGATATGTAAATGGGTTTTTTTGTTGAATCAAAAAATAGCTTACGACTCCCTTCTCCTTCTATAACTGGTGAATTTTTCTATGATTATTTGATGTAATAATTGAAACTGTGAAGCTGAAGGAGAGAGAGAGGCGAGGGAAAGGAAGAAAACCAAAATCCATTAGAAAGCTAATTTTTTCAATTAATGAGAATAAAGCAATACCGTTCATCTGTGGAAGAAACAAGAAGAAATTTTCTGAATTTACTCTCCACCGCTCGCTATATAATTCATTTGACCCCCTTTTTTTCCCTTCTCTTTATTTGTTTATGCACTGATTTGAAGTGTTTGTTTCTTCACCAGTGGAGATTTCACTCTCCGACGTCTCTCTTCGTAGTTCCGTCCGGCTAGATTGCTCCGGTCTCCGGCGTCGGTCTCAGGTGGTTCCATCTAGCTAAACACCACTGATAATTAACTTGGCTTAGTTTTTACATTTTAACAAAATGAAATGAAATTAATATTAAAATAATCAAGTGACTGTGATTGTGTATTTTAGGGTTGTGTATGGATCGTTTCAATTCAATTTTGAGGTTTATCGATTCAACTCAAGAGTTATATGGTCCTAAACAATTGCATTTGTTTTGATTCCATGAGGCAGTCAAGCATATTTGGCTCAACACAACACACATGTAGGAATTGCTTTTCAACTTTATATTAAACTCGTGTTACGAACACTTAGCCTTTACAAAATTAAGTCAATTTTGGCCTATGACTAGTTTATTCATGCCAATAAATAAGTCATAACGCCTTGTCATGTGCTAGCTATATGTATCTTTTTATTGAGTTGGCATCCCAATTAAAATTTGAATTACAAGTCCTATATAATCTGTTGGTAATGGCACACGCGAGCAACTTTCAAATTTGTCGTCAAATGCCCTTTTGTTAGCCTAGCTTCACACCTTGCCGCGTGCCTACTTTGAGTGCAAGTCCAGCCTCACACAACTTATCATTAGTCCTGTATCTCTTGGGTTGTCTGCTTTGCCCAACATTTAGCCTACAAATTTATCTTACTCACATTCATGTCACGATCACAACCTTGGCCTTGCTCAACTTTTGTCGTGCCTTGACCATAACTTATCTCACATAACTCAACCATATCAATTCCAAGGCCTTATCTCAATTAAACTTGATTTTGACTGTAGTCTTTAGACCTTGATAAGATTCATTATGTAAATCCTTAGTCAAATACAAACTACCCAAACTATCAAGCTAAGTATCTAACACTAAACCACTATCATTACGATATCATTTTAATGGTTATCTGTTTATTGGTGATTAATCATTTTAACCATTAATATTTCACACGAAAATAAGTCATTGAAAAACACTTAGAAATAATGTGACCAACCAAAAAAATCGAGCACAGGAGTTGAAGATTACATCATACTCAAAACAAACACTTGCACCTTGTAAGATAATCAAAAGTTTGAGACGTTACAAAATAAAGTATGAACAGAACATTATATACCGAATTGTATAAATATAATTTTAATTTACTATCGAATTATCGATAATCAATTATTTTTCTCATGCAAGAAACTTATGGGCCAAAGAAGCCCAATGTAATACCAGAACAAACTCTCATACTGGGCCTGGGTCCGACTTCGGCCCACTTAACTTGGGCCCACTTCAGTTTTCTGGCGCCAAATTCTCCCGCCAAAACAACAGGATATATAAATTAGCCGCTCAAAGCACAAAACCCTACTAAGCACAAAACCGAGTTGAGTGAGGAAAAATGGCCGGCGAAGGATCCAACGGCAATGGTGCTAGCCGCCGTCCGGCGGAGTCTCCGTCATCCTCCGATCACAGGAACGGAAATTTGCCGTCTACTCCCGATTCTCCGACGTCTGTAGGATTCAACACCGATCAGCTTCCCTTCAATACTAGCCAAAATTACTCTGAAGATGATGAAGCCTCCGTAGATCCTGATATCATCAGAGATGAGCCGGAGGATGCTGATGTTGAAGAGGAAGATGGAGAGGACCTTTTCAATGATAATTATCTCGAGTTCGTGTTTTTATGTTTCATTTCTGGCATTTTTCACAGTTAAATTCGTTGATTTTTGATTGATTTTTGTATGTTTTTACTGCAATTACAGTGACTATCAGAGGATGGGTGAGGCTGACCAGTACGAGTCGTTGGGATTGGATGATTCGATGGCGGATGAAAGAGATCTGGATCAAATCATAGCAGATCGTCGGGCTGCTGAAGTGGAACTTGACGCTAGAGATGTACAAGTCTCTAACCGAAAGCTTCCTCAACTTCTTCATGATCAAGGTATGCTTTCTATTTGCCTCGTTGCCTCCTTTTTTCTTCCAGTTTTAGCATTCTCTCTTAAATTTCCGTTCATTTGTTAAAGGAGACTCATTTATATGAAATTGAGTTGTGCTTAATTACATGTTAAATTCAATAATTTTGAATTTTTCCAGTCACTTGAACTGCAGTCGAAAATTTATATTGTGTATGTAAAATTATACCAAGTATATAGATAAAGTAATAAAGGAACTCCTTCCTTCTTGTGCAGTACATATATTTAGATTAAGGGTTATGGCGTTTTTGGTAAGTTATATTATGGCCAGTTCGTACAGATCCTTTACAATAACAGCTCTAACCCAGCCTTAGCATTAGCTGAATTTTTTGTTCAGAAAGCCAAGAAGTTTTAAGACAAGGGACCAAGAAATGTTTTCAAATTTGTGTATAGATGTTATGACATTGCCCTCTTAAATATCTGGTGGCCTTGCCACCAAGCACTTAAATTTTCATGAACACTCAACCCTTATGGGACTGCTGATGTGTTGTGTTAATTAGTTTGACTTCATAGCAGGCTGAAATCAGAAAGGCTAATATCTGGTAATTTTCTACAGATACTGATGATGACAACTATAGGCCATCAAAAAGGACTAGAGCTGATTTCAGAAGGAGTTTTGATGATACTGATGCAGTGCCAAGTTCACCAGGTGCATCACAACGAGTAAATTCTAGCCAGGATGTGCCAATGACTGATCAAACTGATGATGATCCCTATGAGGTTTGTACTTCTGCTGTAACCTTTCTACTAAGGTTAATCATAATTGAATTGCCTGAATATCTCTCTTACAATCCTTTGGATTTTCCATGCAGGATGATGAAAATGATGAAGGGGAGTTTGAGATGTACAGGGTTCAGGGAACACTCAGGGAATGGGTTACTAGAGATGAAGTCCGACGTTTCATTGCAAAGAAATTCAAGGAATTCTTACTCACGTATGTAAATCCAAAGAATGAACATGGGGACTTTGAATATCTTCGACAGATTAATGAGATGGTGACAGGTATGTTGTCAGGAATGAATTTAGTTTTATGAGTTCTAACAGGGATCTTTTATTAATTTAGATCTTCTCTAAATTATTCATCCTTCACCTGCAGTTAATAAATGTAGCCTTGAGATTGATTACAAACAATTCATATATGTCCATCCCAATATTGCCATCTGGCTGGCTGATGCACCACAATCCGTCCTTGAAGTGATGGAAGAAGTTGCTAATAAAGTAGTCTTTGATCTTCATCCCAACTACAAGCAAATTCACCAGAAAGTCTATGTCAGGATTACCAACTTACCAGTTTATGATCAGATTCGTAATATACGGTAACATCATTTACGTGCTTACTTTGGTTGACTACTTCTAGTGTAAACATAACTTTACTTGGATTTGTCATTCTTTGCAGGCAGATCCATTTGAACACCATGATTCGTATCGGTGGAGTCGTCACCCGGCGTTCTGGTGTCTTTCCCCAACTGCAACAAGTAAAATATGATTGTAACAAATGTGGAGCAATATTGGGTCCTTTTTTCCAGAACTCATACTCAGAAGTCAAGGTCGGTTCTTGCCCAGAGTGCCAATCAAAAGGACCATTTAGTGTCAATGTTGAGCAGGTAAACATTGTTTTGTGTAATTCACATAGAAAGAAAACTATGTCCATGACCTAATTCTCTTTCTAAATCTTTTGCAGACAATATATAGGAACTATCAGAAACTGACACTACAAGAAAGCCCAGGAATTGTACCAGCTGGTCGGCTTCCTAGATACAAGGAAGTGATACTGTTGAATGATCTTATTGATTGTGCTCGACCAGGAGAAGAGATAGTAAAACTCTTTAACTTTTCTGGCTTGTTTATGATAAGTTAATCCAAGTTAAATGAATGTTTTGGCATGTGCATTACTGAGTCTTCTTGAACTTTTATGCTTTTAAATTTTTTCAATGACCTCCTTGCTAAAGACAGATGGTATCTCTTTCTAATGTCAGGAAGTCACAGGAGTCTACACAAACAACTTTGACTTGTCCCTAAATACCAAGAATGGGTTTCCTGTATTTTCAACCGTGATTGAAGCAAATTATGTTACAAAAAAGCAAGACCTCTTTTCAGCTTACAAGCTAACTCAGGAGGACAAAGAAGAAATTGAAAAGCTGGCCAAAGACCCTCGGATTGGAGAACGAGTATGCCCATGTGCCTTGTCAATTTATATTGAAAATCCATGGGTCCTTTTGATTTCTAGACTATCTTAGCTATCGCATTTTTCATTTAATTTTGTTCCACAGATATTCAAGTCCATTGCCCCGTCAATTTATGGTCATGAAGACATAAAAACTGCCATTGCTCTTGCAATGTTTGGGGGCCAAGAGAAAAATGTTGAAGGGAAACACAGACTGAGAGGAGACATAAATATTCTCCTGCTAGGTGATCCGGGCACTGCAAAATCACAGTTCCTCAAGTAAGTATAAATCTAGAATGGCCTGATTATGAATCAATGAGTACTGTAATCACAATACAAACCTATCAGGTATGTTGAGAAGACGGGACAACGAGCTGTATATACAACTGGAAAAGGAGCTTCGGCTGTAGGTCTTACAGCAGCAGTACACAAGGACCCCGTCACTCGGGAATGGACTCTCGAAGGAGGAGCACTAGTTTTGGCTGATAGAGGAATATGTTTGATCGATGAGTTTGATAAGATGAATGATCAGGATCGGTATGCAAATCTGATAACGTTTAGTTGGTATATCATTCTCCCTGTTCTCTTTTTCCTTTCTTGATTTTTTTAATGTTTTGTTTAGAGTGAGTATTCATGAAGCAATGGAACAGCAGAGTA
Source organism: Solanum aculeatissimum (assembly GCA_038996855.1). Taxonomy (NCBI): domain Eukaryota; kingdom Viridiplantae; phylum Streptophyta; class Magnoliopsida; order Solanales; family Solanaceae; genus Solanum; species Solanum aculeatissimum. The sequence goes on along the minus strand of JBCEWC010002975.1, from coordinate 8,657 downwards.
TCAGCATATCGAAGGCTGGCATTGTCACATCTCTCCAGGCCCGCTGTTCTGTTATTGCTGCTGCAAATCCTATTGGAGGAAGGTAATAGAACTAAAATTTGATGTTACTATTAGTTGGCTATCTTGGAAATCTAGCTTAATCCCTCTATTACAGCTGTGGTTTCCACATCTTTCATGGTCACCAGATCTTGGATTCCTTTACTTTTTCTTAATCTATGCATTATGTTTTTACTTTTCCATTTTCTTTTGCTATATTGCCATAGCATTTCCTCACTTTAGCATCTTACATTCACAGAATCCAATACCAACCTGGCAACCCATGTTTGTAAAGTTTTAATGTGCAAATACAATTTGGTAGAATAAGTTTATTTATCCTATGAGTAGCTTATGCTCTTAAATTTGTCTTTCCTATCATTTCTTCCCTGTTTTAGTTGAGTGACTTTTCTCTTAAATCTTTACTTATAGATATGATTCCTCAAAGAATTTCACCCAAAATGTGGAATTGACAGATCCAATCATCTCTCGGTTTGATGTTCTCTGTGTGGTCAAGGTTATGTCTCATTCTTTTAGAGCCCTGTCAATCTGGTTTAGCTTTTCCCTTGGCAATTTTTGTACTGAAGGAAATTGATTATATGCAGGATGTGGTTGATCCAGTCACTGATGAGATGCTTGCAAAGTTTGTTGTTGATAGTCATTTTAGGTCACAAGCAAAAGGTGTTACTATGGATGAGAAGTCCTTTACTGATTCACGGGATGATGTCCAAGCCACTATGGCTGCAACTGATCCTGAGGTTACCCTCACAGCTTATTTTTTTGCCATCTGTTTGAACTTCTATGTTTTTTTAAAACATTTATATAAGTTTCTTTTTCCCACAGATAATTCCTCAAGAGTTGCTAAAGAAGTACTTAACTTATGCAAAGTTGAACGTATTCCCGAAATTACACGATGCAGACTTGGAGAAGCTCACACAGGTTTATGCTGAATTAAGGAGAGAATCTTCGGTGAGATTGCCATTCAGTGGTGCTTCTTTCTTGAATTATTTAAAGTAGTTAATTTGAACTTTCTAGCAATGACATGGTTGTCTTGTGTATTCCATGTGCATACACAGCATGGACAAGGAATTCCGATAGCAGTAAGGCACATCGAATCGATGATAAGGATGTCTGAAGCCCATGCAAGGATGCATCTTAGACAACATGTTACTCAAGAAGACGTGGATATGGCAATTCGTGTCCTTCTGGATTCATTTATATCAACTCAGAAATTTGGCGTGCAAAAAGCATTACAAAAGGTAATTACTATCAGCACTCTGCCTCTTTATTGCTCATGTTAGACCTACATATGGACATTTGAAATGGTTTTGAATTTTCACGCAGAGCTTCAAAAAGTACATGACATACAAAAAAGATTTCAATGCTATCATTCTTCACCTCCTACGTGGGCTTGTAAAAGACGCGTTGCAGTTTGAGGAAATTGTTTCAGGTTCTGTTTCCAACCTAGACCATATCGATGTCAAGGTTGACGAGCTACAAAGCAAGGTAATCTATCTTCATATGCTTTTGAACCACATGATCTTTATCTGTTCACCTCCCAATCGTTGCTAATGAACATCCATCCCCGTTCTAAAATCCTTGCAGGCACTTGACTATGGCATGACAGATCTCAAAGCATTTTTCACAAGCAATGAATTCACTAAAGCAAACTTTGAGTTGTTTGAGGAACAGGGCATCATTAGGCATCGCCTTCCAGCTCGATGATGACAGAGCATGGTTTATTTATTGTTTTTGCTTTAGTCATATGACTGGAGAATCATATTTTCTTAAATTATATACTGAAATGAATGCAGATCTCTGATGTTCTTAACATGGAAACCAGTTTTAGCTTTCCACAAGGAATTTGCTCCTTGCTTTTAGTTGTACTTATATCAGAGTACTTTATTTAAGTTCTTTCATCAGTAAAGAGATCCTTTAGTATTAAAAAGCTACATGTTTTGACTTTCATATTATTCTCTCCGTTGATTTTTACTTGTCTATTATATTATTTTTAAAATATTTAATAATATTTGTTCTATTTATAAAATAATAAATAACTATCATTTTGTCTATTTTATACTTTTATTTGATAAGAGTGATTAATGTCAATAATGAACAATTACTATCGAAGAAGAGTACTTTCTCCATCCTATTTTATGTGGTACTTTTTGATTTGGTGCGATATTTAAGAAAAAAGAAAGACTTTTAAAATTTGTGATTTAAAATTATTTTTAGATATTTATGTGTCTGAAATTATTTCATTTAGGGTAGAAAGAGAATTTTATAGGTAAATTATTTTCGATTATTCTTTTTGGGATGGATTAAAAAGGAAAGAATATCATATAAAATGGAATAGATGAAATATTATTTATTATCCTTAATCATTGAAATAGTAACCTCTTGTAAAATTAGTCTTAGCAATTACAATATTTAAATATGTATATATACTATTCATTTAGATTCTAATTATCTGAATTTTTTAATAATAACAATTATTTTGAATTTTTTTTTAATTAAAAATATTCCTGAATTTGACACAAGTTATTAACTTTTATCCTCGAATCATTAACAGTATTAACTAAAGTACACTCTCAAACTATCGTGTTAAAAATACTCATTTAACTTGACAAAATTTTAAGATATATTTCACTTTTATTGTAAAATCGATGATATATTACAAGAATACATTTAATAATAGCAATAATTTGAGAATGAAATTAATAATGCAGACATTCCATTTTTACCTAAATTAGCTGTGCACGAAAAATCCTCATATAGGAAACAAACAAAAGAGTAAGAGGAAGAAAGAAACAAGAAGAGGCAAATCAGCTAAGTTTACTGTCAAAAATTCATCAACTTATTGGGGATTGTGAAAGAGAAAAGGTGAAATTTTGGGAATGGGGAAATGGGTAACAATAGCAGTATTGGTTGGGATAATCGCAGCAATGAAAGGATTAAGCAGTCAATTGGGTTTTGAAAAAGAGGCAGTAATTGAATGGATGAAGCAAATGTCAGATCGATTAGGAAATTGGGCGATTCCTGTTTATGTGGGGCTTCATACTGTTACATTAGCTCTTTGTCTTCCTTATGCTGTATTCTTTGAAGCTGGTGCATCTCTACTTTTTGGGTTCTTCACTGCTGTCTTGTGTGTATTTTGTGCTAAAATTCTTGGTGCTTCTCTGTCTTTTTGGATCGGCAGGTAAACCCCACTTTCCCTTTTCTCTGTATTATTGACCCTATGTGTTTCCTTTTTCATTCTAATCGTTCATCTGTATCTAGTATTTTTTTTTGCCTTTGGAGCTGTGGTAAGGTTTGCGTACCCTCTCTAGACTCTACTTGTGGGATTTCACGGAGACTCTACTTGTGGGATTTCCCGGGATATGTTAGTTGTTTCTTTTTTCAAATTTGGAACAAATTTTATCTGGGTTTGGGAGTAAATTAGTTATTCGTGTTGGAATATATGTGGGGTTTAGATAATCTTTAATTTTCTGTAAGAAAGAATGGACTTTTTTGGTTTGGGAATGAAAATCAGCTGAGTATTAAGAAAAAGGGATTGTGAAAGAGAGAAGTTATTTGGAACAAATATTATCTGGGTGTGGGAGTAAACTAGTTATTCGCGTTGGAATATATGCGGGGTTTAGGTGATCTTTAGGTTTCTGTAAAAAGATTGTAGGTTTTTTTAGTTTGGAAATGAAAGATCAGCTGAAAGTATTTAAAGGGATTGTGAAAGAGAGAAGTTATTTGTGACAAATATTATCTGGGTGTGGGAGTAAACTAGTGATTCGTGTCGGAATATATATGGGGTTTAGGTGATCTTTAATTTTCTGTAAAAAAGATTGTAGTTTTTTCAGTTTGGGAATGAAAAATCAGCTGAGTTGACTGTCAGTTTTTCATATTATTAATCAAAAGGGATTGTGAAAGAGAGAAGGTATTTGGAACAAATATTATGTGGATGTAGGAGTAAACTAGTTATTCGTGTAGGGGTTTAGATAACCTTTAATTTTCTGTAAAAAAGATTGTAGTTTTTCTAGTTTGGGAATGAAAAATCAGCTGAATTCACTGTATAATGAAAAAGGGTGCGTCAAAGAGAGAAGGTTGAAATTGTAGGTATGGGGAAATGGGTAATGATAGCAGTGGTGGTAGCGATACTTGCAGCGAAGAAAGGATTGAACAGCCAATTAGGTTTCAAAAAAGAGGTGCCTCACTCTATTTCTGGATCGGCAGGTATCCTCCCCCACTCGTTGCACCTTGCAGACAGGTCACTACTGTTTTAACTTTGAGAGATCTTCATCTTCCCGAAATCTGACATTCTAATGCCTGGGAAATGTGAAGATGGGGGTATAATATAAATTTGTTTACAAATGGTTGAGTAAGCATTTTTAGTTTAGCATCATCCTCTTGTTTCCCAAAGTTATGAAATGTTACAGTTTCTCTTTATATACCTTTTTTTAAGGAAAGGTAACAGTTCAGAGTCTCTTTAGATACTTATAATCTTCTCTTTTAGAGTCTTCTCTTTTCTCAGACAGTGTTAGTCTAGTGAGTCAATGGTATTCTCATCTGGGAGGTAAAGTTAAGCCGTTGAGGAGACTTATATGGCTTTTTGATAATAAGGCATAACTATGAGGGAGAGTTACATGTTGCTGCATGTCTTTGTCAGATTATGCTGTTTGAAAACAAAGTTAAACAAGTCTTGCATTTCTGCTGAAAGAAAGGCAGTAAACTGTCACTATGTCAGTTGCTTTTATAGATTCTTTTTTCTTTTTGAACCATTGAATATTCGAATTCTGATTTAGAGCCGTTTGGATTGGCTTTTGGCTTATAAAGCCATAAGTTAAGATTTCTAACTTATGCCTTTTGGCTTATTTTTGTTATTTTACCTTTAAAATAAGTGCTTATAAACACTTTTAACTTTACCCAAACACTTCAAAATTGCTTAAAAGTTATTTTGGCTTAAAAACACCTAAAATAAGCTAATCCAAATGGGCACTTATCAAGGGGAAAGTATTATTGGAATTCCCCATTAGAGAAGATATTGAACAAAGCTGCAGTTTGAAGGATATATCGATACTAAAAACAGTCATAGTATCAAATATTTCAACTGTTTAGATATTTGGTTAATGTCATCAAAAAATGAAGAACTTGAGAATGTGGTAATGGAACTTTCAGGAAAATAGCATATAAGCTTCTCAAGTTAGTCTTTCATTCTTTTGATTGGTTAAGCTTTCGAAATTTCATGTGTAATCATTTTTGGAAACTTCATTTGATATTTCCATTCGAAGATTGTTAAAATTGAAGGTAAACAGGTAGCTTTCGATTAGGAAAGGTAATGATAAAAGAATAACAGAAGAGGGTGTGGTAGTCAGAAAAAGAAAACTAAAATAAGAGAGCCAGAAAAGAAAGGTTAGTGAGAAGAGAGGAAAATGGAAAATAGAACCCCAAAAAAGGAAGAATACTAGGGAAGGCAAAGCAAGGAAAAAATAAAGAAAAATTAACGTAGCACTTGACTATTTCGCTGCTTCGTCCCACCAGTGCTTAGGTAGATAGGAAAAATTTACTGTTTTTTGTGAACCCCGGTCCCCATTGTTTGCACCAACTCCCATTGACCACTTGGCCACACTATTGGATGCTATTTGTTTCCATATATATCTTCACCTTTTGTTTCACCAGTGGGAAGTATATATTATACAAAGGAAAATATGTTCTAGTGGTTGGATTTCAGTACAACAGGTGACAATATTGTCTATCTATTCGCTGTCCCCTCATTTGAGCTTGTCCTTCTGTTTAAGTGAAATAAGTATATTGTATCTGAGGGCAATTTAAAAAAAAAGGGGTATATTGTATCTCAGGAGGTGTACTTTAAGCTGTTCATCCTTAGCAGCCTTTGTTTTGGTTTGTGTTAATTTGTTAAATGTTATAGATATTTCTCTCCCTCTCCAGATTCCGCCACGCAATTCTTATGTTGTACTTCCCCAGGTTTGTGTTCCGTAGTTCCAGCTCTGCTATAGGGTGGGCGCAAAATAACAAATACTTTCATTTGCTCTCAAGTGGTGTCGAACGAGATGGATGGAAGTTTGTACTCCTTGCCCGTTTTTCACCTATACCTTCTTATGTCATCAACTATGCCTTGGCAGCAACCAAGGTTAGGTTCTTCCTGGATTTCCTTCTTCCAACAGCAGTTGGCTGCCTGCCAATGATCCTACAGAACACATCTATTGGCAGTCTAGCCGGTGCTGCTGTATCATCCGGCTCTGGATCTAAGACATCCAATTTATGGTCATACATCTTTCCTCTTCTTGGAATCTTAGCGAGTATCCTCATATCTTTGCGGGTGAAAAAGTACTCCAAGGATATCACAGTTACTGAGACTGTTCCCAAGGATGATAACAACAACAATAGATTGTCTGAACGGAAGAAAGGGAAAGGCGCAAAGAAACGGTAATATATCATCTATAGGTTTTGCATTCCTTCTTTCTCTCTTTAATTCCCTCCCTATGATGGTCGTGAGGGAGGGATTTATCGAGCCACGGCTAACATAGCCGTGGTTCCGTTGCAAAGAAAGAAAATGAATTGGGATGAAAGCATGATTTTTTTGCCCAAAAGAAGTTGATAATTTATTTACCTTTCCTACATTATGGTCAAGAAATTTGATGTCTGTGTGTAGACAAAATCAATTCTTGAAAGCAAAGAGACTCTGTGACTGCCATTGGTATAGAGATTTAATCTTAATGCAGTTTCTTGCAGTTGTTATCTGTTACCATTTGTTGTTTGTTATGTTCAGGTGATTACACTAATGTTCTTTGCTTGTATGCTCTTCATTGTCATTTTCCCTTTTCATTACCCCTTCAATTTGCTTCACTTGAGTCGAGGGTCTTTCAGAAACCATCTCTCTACCTTCACGAGGTAGGGGTATAAGATATTCCTATTAGATCTCAAATATCCGGAGTTTGTTTTTGTATATCATATGGATGATCCGATCCACAACATATACTATGATTGAAGACATGGTCTCTCTGGATTCCATTGAATTTCATAGATGGAATAACTTCGACCTAGTCAAGTTTGTGTTCTTGGTTTGTTTTTTACAGTTGCCTCCATGTGGCTAGGAGGTCACAGGGTCAAGCCTTGGAAGCAGCCTCTGGCAAAAATACAATAGGACCCTTGTGGTCGGGCTCTTTCTTGGAGCATGTGCATAGTGGGAGTTTTATTGCATGGAGTTGTCCTTTTAGTGTTAGATAGATCTTTTTTGGACCTATGTATAACGAGAGTTTAATACACCAGACTAAATTATGCTTCATATAGTTAAAGACAAGTAATTAGCACTTTGGAATTATGAACCTTCTAATTGCTGAAAAGATAATGGTGGAGTATTAATTAATTGATGCCATTTTTAGTACTTAATTAATTAATTAGTTGAAGCAAATATCACACTTGCACATGAAGATGTCAGTGGTTAATTATATATTAATACTATTCTTCAAATTATTTTTTACGATTTAATACTAAACATCAATTAATAGGGATAGTATAGTAAAATGTCTATATCAATAATTATTTTCTTAATCAGTGTGCCAAATCAAACACTGTCAAGTAAAAATTAACGAAGGGAGACAAGTTAGGTTGATTAGTTTCGGTCTGATTGATACAATATAGTGTTATTACTCTGTAGGACTTGCCTTTAAGTCTTGATTTCGAATACGAGCCTCCATTTTATCCATTGTACCAATACGTATGTTGTATGATATCCTCGTCAATCTTCGTACTATCTTTGATAATCGACTTAAGATACTCGAAATTTTCTTTCTTTTAGATGATTACATGGTATTCCGTCCCACTTTCGCTCCAGTCTTATATGCTACATCATTACTGAATTTACATTTCAAGTATTCTGTCTCGACTTTGCTCAGTTTGAAGCCACCTTCAGACTTTAGGATTTGTCTCCAAACCTCCAACTTTCACATTAACTTCGTCACGAATCTTGTCAATCAAAATTATTTCATCCGCAAGTAACATACATTATAACACTTCATCTTAAATTTGTTGCTTTAGTATTCTGTCTTAGTTATGCTCGATCTGAATTGATCTTTAGACAACTTAGCATTAACTCATCTACGAATAATATACACCATGACATGATTCGTTGCATTCATGATGCTACATTAAATGGCAAACTATATATTAATGAATTATTCCCAAATTAAATATGAACTTTTCACTTAATTAATGTGATTATTATTAATTGTGTCTTGTTGTAATAATAATTGATGTATAATATATAGTTTTTTTAATATATAAATATATATATATATCATGTGCCTTGGTTACAACTGTTGCCAGACTTGGCACATGTCATTTGCTTTTTGGGAAATGAAAGCAAGAATTATTTTTTAGAGTCGGAGTCGGATTCAAAATTTAAGTTTAATAAATTCAATCGATACGATCAGTGGTAGAGTCAAAATTTTCGTTAAGGGGGTTTAAAATTTTAAGTAGACACACGAACTAAGTGGAGGTTTGATATCTACTCCCTCCGTTCACAATTAGATGTCAAGATTTGACATGACATACCTATTAAGAAAACAATGATTAATGTAGCAAGATTACCACTTTACCCCTATTAATTAGGTAAA
>JBCEWC010002974.1:0-32031 GCA_038996855.1 Solanum aculeatissimum | reverse complement strand
TCTATCTACCTTTATGTTTATGTATTTACTTTCTTGACTTGAGGGTGAGCCTCAAATCTTGTCGAGGCCCCGCTCTTTTATGTAGAGGCATGTTTTCGACAAATCTTACTCTTGTATGTTAGACTTGTATGTGGATATTCGACTTTGTATTATGATACTATATTTCCCTTGATCTATGATTATGCTCTCATGTTATGATTTCGGATTACATTATCATGTTAAGATTATGGTTTGAATGTTAAGTATGATGTATGATGTATGATGTATGGTTATGTGCTACGTGCAAGCATGCTCCTCCCATTCCCGAATTGCCTCCATAGCTTGAGTCACAAGTCCCTAAATCCTTAGAGATTATGTGCTACATGTTTTAGCTTCCGCATTTCTAAACCGATGATGAGTGTAATGATGCTTTGATGGCTTGATCGAGGGTCTTCGGGTCCTCTTTCGCCATGTCACATCTAGGTCCCCTATCCGGGTCGTGACATTAGCTTGTCCTTGAATGATAAGACTCACCATAAGTAATTATTTCTCAATCAAGATAGTCGTCAAGAGGTGGATGAAGATAGTCTCCAGTACCTACATGGTTAGATCATGTATGCAAAAGAGTATGTGTTAGTACTTTTGAATGTACTAAGTATGCAGGCATGCAATGCATATGAACATGAATAACCTGTAAATTAATGTTAGATAATAAGGGCATATATATATAAAGAAGTTTATAGGATAGAATACAATATCAATATGCCATGAAATCTATGATGTATGAAGGTTGTAATATACATGAACATAGTGGGGATGAGACCTTAACCGACATCACAAATCCATATGAGCTATTACATGAATCACTCGATGACCAGTCTCTCATTGGATAAGAGTAGATAACTTGCCAAGGGTAGCCTACACCACACCTTACAAATACATCTTTTTGGTGTGATAGCCACCATTCTTACGAACTCATCTTTTTGAAAGGATTTTCATAACATATCACCCCTAAAAAGGGCATAAACATGAACCTACACTAGCATATAGTTATGACAAAGGAGACTTTACTTAAGGACCCCTTAAGTCGAGCTCCTACCTCCAATATCATTCGATGCTAAGACATCATCCCACAGGAATACATATACAGATACATGCTTTAAAACAAGGAATAAGTCTTTCAAATCTTCATCATGCAAACGTCTTAAAAGCCAAAACATACTTCAAAATCGTGCATACTTGGGCTAAAAAATCAAATCATACTCTCATGTCATACTTCTTGCATAGGAATAGTTCATTCATACTTGTACATAGTGGTGTAAACATCCATAATGCTTCAAAAGCTATATCATAGATATTATGTGATCATATTCTTGCCATACCCATACTTTTTTGAAATCATAGTCATAATAATAATTGGGTCTTAGCCCACATTATATATCTCATGAAAATCAATATCCATGCATGCATATGCCATGAATGATGAAGAAATAGCATGCGTATTAAGATTTCATACTTAAATCAACATGATAAAATAAAATCATAATGAATCCAATAAGAAATTAGCAATTGAAACATGATTGGTACTACCCATGCATAGATTCAAAGATAAAAGAGATATGCATATTTTTATACTTCATAAAACCAATGTAAATCATAATAATAAGATTCAAATCATCACAAAATCAATATATAAGTTCATCCCATAGCTCAATTTAAACTAATTTAAATGACCCATTTATCTTACTTGAAACTCATGTAATTTGGAAAAATAAGGTTTGGGTCTTCATGATGGGAAGGAATCATGAATAAATTCCACATACCTTTAGAATATAGAAGAATTAAGATGGAATTGACTTGAATTCATAGACTCCTGAAAATCCTAGCTTAAATCCTCAATCACAAGACTTGAAAAGAGAACTTAGGAATTGAATTCTAGAGTTTGAGTGTATAATGAGAGTGAATGAGTGTAAAGAGTGAGTATAATATGATTTGGGGGCTTACGATAGGTGCGAAGGTCCTAAAAGACCTTTAAAATAAACCAAAATTATGAAAAGACCATTAATGAAACGAACTTAAAAAATTGTCCAGGGTCTCATGAAACTGCCCCATGTTTCGTACAACTCTGAACGGACCGTACAAGTACCTGAGGAGATGTCTCATTATTGACACGGTACTTTCATACTTAGAAAATCCACCAAGGTCGCTCCCACGGAAGACATACAGTCTGTATAATGGTTCATGGTCCATGAAAAGTGCCCGTACAAAGATCCAAGTTCTTAGATGGTGATTTGATACCTAAAATAATATTTTGGAAATAGGCCTCATGAGACCCCACCATGATTTGTGGTGGGTTGCATGACCCGTTCAAGGGCCCCTGGTGGCTGCCTTAGCCAATTTCTTGTCTTGAAAGTTGGGGCACCTACCTCGAGCCCCTTTCACGGCCAGTGGTGAGGAACATGAGCTATGGGAGGTGCCTGGAGGGCCACCAAGCCTAAAATCCTTTCTTAATCCATGTGAAGCCATGAACAAAGCCAAGGGTCACTCCATGGTAACCTTCATAGCTCGAGGACCTTACCACAGCTCATGGGAGTGACCCTGAAGGGGAATCGTGGTCAAAAACTCCAGAAACTCAATTTTAAGAATCGTTAAGTTCTCCTGAGGTATGGGTCCTTATAAAATGCTAGTCAACATATCTTCGGTTTGGAAGCCTTTTAGATTCACAACCAGTTCAGTAGGCTTCACCCTATCCTAGGGAGAAATGTACCTATCTCTTGCACCATCCCTATCTCTCCAACTTCCGAATTAATCTTGCTAATTCCTATCTCTACACCTAGCACTGTTGTTCCACCCTTGATTCCCGGGTAGCCTTGGAAAGGTCAGGCGATAACCCACAACCTGATTTCCCATATAGTGCGCCTCCTCACTTTAACTACTATCATAAGGCACACTATCAAATGGCATATCAACATTAAATCCAACATCATTCACACTTTTCTGACCACCACCCTTTACATATTTTTCTAAGAGATCCAACTGAGTTAACGTTTTGGCCATATTTTTATCTCTTTCTTGATCTTTGGCTAACTATTCTTTGGATGGTCCCCTCTGAGTATAGGAAACAGGGTCATCTCTTGTATACCAAGATCTATTTATCTTGATTATATCATCTATCTATTCAGATGCACCAATAAACATTTGTTTCATGATTCCTCCTTTTGCCAACTCATCTGCTACGCCTTTCCTGACAGTATCCAAACTCACATAGAAGTATTGCAAAAGAGGTGGCCCGAAACTCCATGATTTGGGCATTGGATTAGGAGTTTCTAGAACCTTAGCCATGTTTCATGCAGCAAATCAACATCAATCCTTTTAAAATTCTCAATACTCCTCCGGAGTTTAACCATCTTCAACGAAGGAAAGAATCTCTCTAGGAATGCATCTTGTAATTTCTCCCAAGATGTGATTAAATAATGAGGAAGTTCATCCAACCATCTCATGGCCTTTTCGACTATGGAAAATGGGAAGAGTCTCAACCGAATGACCTCTTGTGTCACACCCCAAAAGCTGAATGGCAAGAAAACATCCACAAAGTTATGGAGATACTCATGTGGGTGTTCATGGGCTTGACCTCCAAATAGTCCCTTTAGTTGGAGCAGCTAAAGCATTGTGCTCGTGACATGAAACATAAAATTTCAATCTAATAGGGGCAATTTGATCACTCTTATACTACCCACTTGATACCAATCGATGTCGCGGCAATCATTCAGATCCCCCATATTGTCCCCATGCACACTTCGAGCGTCATCCATATTTTCACTTAAGTAAAATCAATACAAACAACAAGAAAAGTAATAAGAAAGTTTTAACTACAAAAACTAAGTTCAAATAAAAACTTTAATCAAGAACAAACACCATTCACCAGAAAGGAGTACACTTTTATGACATTCAAGAATGCCTTACTTTTGGAAGTTGTGGATGATTGTTATCAACATAATAACCCAATGATAAGTTGGGGTCGAATCCCACAGGGAATGGGCGTTCAAGAGATGATGTATTGAGTTGAACTAGGCATTTACAGTATTAAAATGGGGGTTAAGAGTAAATTAAAACTAGAATAATAACAATTCTAAGATATGATTAAACAACCAATTAAGAGAGATATTAGGGATGTGTGAATATGGGACAATAGCTAACTAACCATATCTAAACACTTGAATGTTCAAGTTAATAATATGTGAGTAAGCTAGAATTGCTAGTAACCACTACTTCTATTAAGACAACAGTGGTGTTTCATAAGAACTTGTTACAGCTTCTCAGGTGAATCACTCAAGGACACGCCTGGCCTGAGCAACTAAAAGTAAAACTTCTACTACTTTAGCCATTGAACCCAATTTTGTGGCATTCAACTGAAACCCCAAAAGATTTATAGCTATCACACTCATTATCCACTACAATCACTCAAATTAATGTAGTAATTGCAGATATAAAGATAACCTAGAGTGTGCAACCTTGAGATTATAAGTTATACATGGAAATAAGCATGAACATACCAAGATTAACATTAAAACATTCAAAATATAATAGACCTAGTAAATAATTCATGTACCCATATTCTATACATACCCCTAACATTGTGGTTTTAGATACACATGCTCAAAAGTAAGAAAATAATACCAAAATCAATAGCCATAAATGTAGGTAAGATGAATTACAAGAGACAAGGTGAAATTTCTTCTCTAATCTCTAGAATTTCTCCTCCTAAAGCTTGAAAATCAAAAAACTTTACTTGTTCACTAAGAAAGATCTATGTACTCTCTCTTCTTTCTCAATATGGTAAGGTCAATTATGATGGAATGATATGTATAATGTCCTTTCCAAATTCCTTTTGTAGTCTGTGTAATTTGTTCAGAGTTTGTGCAAAATTTCACCACTTGGCAGTCAAGGTTGTCCATCACTGCGCACTTCGATGATACGTTGAATATGCACTTGATCGTCTTCTCATACATTAGCTAAAGCCTCAAGTCTATAAAACTATCGATGATGCCATTATTCACGTGGATCTTGTTTGGCAATCTGCCGAACCTCTACCTGCATTGCCTTTTTGTCATGAACTTAGGGGCATAAATACTGCAATATTAGGCAGTCTCGATTGTACTTCAATAATCCGCCGACTGTGTCGACAATGTCGCTTTTGATTGCCTTTTAGTATTTTTGCCCTTTTGCATTGTGTTGTTGAGTATTATCTATCATGCACTTTTATCATCATTCCTGACATAAATCACACATATTAATCAACAAATAAAGTATAATTGCACATTGAGGATAATAATTTCTTACATTTTAAGCCCCAAATGAGTCCAAGATATGGACTCATCAACTCCCCTAGGCAATGGAACATGTCATGGAGGCATTTTTCTAAAAATATCAAAGGACAAGCATTACAGAGTGAGAGTATTGAAGGAACGATATAGATCATAAAAGAAGTAAAGATTTCCTAAACATCTCATAGCCTCTCGCTCATGGATGTAGTGTGCTTCCTACCTATGAACAATACTCTACTAGATGTGGCATGTTAGACTCCCGAGGATGCTTTCAAATTTGTGTTCTGATACTAAATTTGTCACGATCCAAACCTAGGGCCTCATCATGACACGGTGAATGTGACACTCGAAGGTCTCCCATCCAAGCCTCTTATTCATATCTAAGCATACATAAGGTAAAATAAGCAATTCATAAGAGAGGAAGCAAGCATAACATATCAACATCAAAGTCATAGTTTTTCTTAGGAGAATTATAACATCATAAATCCAATTCATGCCTCTACATCGAAGATCTTGGCAAGGTCTAGAAAATGTTACTAGCTCACCCTCAAGATATAACATAAAAGGAATTATAAAGTCTCAACATATGAAAATATAACATGAACAAGCCTTGTCCCCAAAGCATGAAAATTCACCAACAAGCTTCAAACCACAAATCCTACTATAGCCACGAAATGGAGGAATAGCCTCATCGTCACCCATACCTACATGGTTAGATCATGTAGGAAAAGAGTATGTATTAGTACGTGGAATGTACTAAGTATGTAGGTATGTCATTCATCAAGGAAATATCATAACATAATATCAATATGCATAATCATAAAAATAGAATTAGTACAAGATATAAATGATCAATACATATTTAGAACCATAAATAGAAGCATTATCAAAACCTTTCATAACCTAGCATACACATGTGGAAATAACACCATCACTGCCAATATGATAATGCAGACTATTACATGGAATCCAAATGTTCCTTCGACACCAAGCGAAAGAGGAATATACTTTGCCAAGGTAGACTTGACCCCATCCTTTAGGCTTAATCCTAGTATGGTGAGTATCACATGGATCCATTAGCTAGACTTATAGACACATAATCATAAATCTACAGTGACACATAGTTATAAGACTTGAAAAGTTATGTAAGGACCTTTGGGGATAGTCCCTCTCACAAAACTCACCAGTGCTAAGTCAAATCTCATGAAATACATAATCATGCATATACATAGTCATCATCATTGTTTAGAAATCATACTTTATCAAAATCACACTTTCATAGCTTGTAAAATAAGTATCATAACATCATGAAAATATCTCATATCATAAGAATAGTCCATCTACATAAGTTTACTTATAGTGTGGGTATACTCTGCATCTTCATCATAATTCCATCAACATTTAGCATCTTAAGTCACCCTCATCATATATCATCATCATCATTAAAGCATACTTTTATACTTAGAATCATACTCATGAAAATCATAATAGGAAATTAGGGTCATTTGTGGGTTCATGAGCAATTGAGCTAAAATCATGCAATTAGATGAAAATCATGTGAGAATCATGCATTGGAAATCAATTCGGATCATGAGTCAAGGAACCCATATCAATTCAACAAGGCTTAATCATCATATACTTGAAATCACTTGGATTCACTTCAAAATCATAGCAATCATGTAAATTCCTATAATTTATGCATATTTAAGTATAATAATCATGTAATAATCATAGGTCAATCATTTAGAATGCCATCATAAAAATCCATAGAAATTCATGCTTAAACTTTCAGAAAATGAGAGGTTTGAGTCGAGCTTCATGGATGATTCTAGTCCATGAATGAAGCCCTATATACCTCAATTAAAAATTTCTAGAAATTAGGATGAATAAACCTTAAAATCCTCAGCAAAAAGCTTAAAACCCTAGCTCTAATGGAGTCCTTGCTAGAGAGAGAAATTTTGAAAATTATGGGAGAGGTTTTGAGAGTGAATGAAACTGAATGAATTGGGAATAGGTTCTATAGGAAAATTGGGTCGATTAAGTTAGTTAGAAGAAATAAAATGGCATAGTTTAGGAGTTAAACAAATAAAAAATGACCAAAAATCCCTTAACTTAAAAACTATTGGACCCATTTATGAGCCACTATTTACGGGTCGTAGATGGAAGTACAGGTCATACTTGGCCCTCGTGCTTTGCGTGTCACAAAATTTTAGCTTTTGAAAATTTCACCCATCAAATCATGAGCCAACAGTACAGTCTGTAGTTTCATTTACGGACTGTAGATCCCTTCTTAGAAACCTCCCAAACTTAGAAAAAATTTCATTCTTCAGGGTCCCATTTAGGGACCGTATTCCTTAGTGTGACTCATAGAGTCCTTAGTGGAATGAATTCTAGTGACAAAATTTTTAACCAACTTCTGGGCATTGAACTACGAAGTTTATCTACAACCTGTGGTTCAATCCACGAATCATAGATTGGCTCATCTTAGTTCTAAATTTTCTACAACGTTTTCCTTTCACTAGGCTTTTCAATAAGTAGGATATTATAATAAGGACCCCTTGAGTCGAGCCCCACCTCAAGCCTCTTTGGGTGCTAAGCCAAATTCCATAGAATACATATACACACCATATAGTAATCAACATTATAATTCTTAGTAGTCAAAATTTTGTAACATGTAATGTAGGTATAATAACCAAATAAATCAATTCAAATCATAAGAATAACTCATCTTCCTAGCATGCATGAAATATGGATATAATTTTCCAACTTCTCAACTTGTATAATAATAGGGTCTTGAGTCACTCTTCATAGTCATGATTATAATCATACTTGAATACTTGAAATCTCATTCATAAATCATAGCTTGAAAAAGAAAGCAGGGCAAAATATGAGTTCACAGTCAATTGGATCTAAATTCATAAAATCAACTAAAATTCATGTAGAATCATGCTATTGGAAATCAAATTGAACCATAATGAAGAGAACTCATATCAATTTCATAAGCCCTAAATAACATGTAGATGAAATTCCTTGAAAATTCTATTGGAAAACATGTAATTCATGTAAATTATAGTAATTCATATGTAACGGAGTAAATTAATCAAGTAATGATCATAATTCATGCAATTAAAGTAAAGTCATGAAAAGCCATAAAATTTCATGCTTGAAACTTGAAAGAAAGTTGAGTTTGATTTGAGCTCCATATATGAAATTGATCCATGGACGAAGATCCACATACCTGAAACTCAAGAAAATTGAAAGAATTTAACCTTGATTCCTTGGAGAACTTGAAACCTTACTTGCTTCAATGGTGGATCCTTGAGAGAGAAAGACCTTAGAAATTTTGGAGAGAACTTGGGATTTAATAAGAGTGAATGTAGTTTGAAGGGATTTAAGATGGTTAGGAATAGTTATAGGGTCAAAACAATGTAGTTTAGAGGATAAATGGGTAGAAAATAATAAAAAAGCCCTTCATTAAAAATTACCGAACCCAATTCATGAGCCCGATCTACGGGTCACAGATTTAACTATGACTTATAAACCATGGGTTTCATCCTGGTTACACTTTTGGGCTTCTGAAATTGGTCTCTAAACCTTACCTACGAAACCCTCCTATGACCTGTAATTATTTTTAGGGGTCATAGACACCTCTCATGGTCCTGTCCCATACTTAGAAAAATTTCACTTGTAAGGACCCAAACCACGAAAGTCATTTATGGCTCATCATTCCATTTACGTGTCATAAAAACCACTTGTGGAACCCTTCCAAACTTAAGAGTGATTTTCTCACCTAAGGCCTAAGTACAAAACCTCGTTCATGACCCATCAAAAGGAATATGGTTTATTCAATATGGTGCGCCAAAACTACTCTCTATCCTTAAAATGTAAGAGGTTGGTGTCAATATAAACCTAACTACAAGGAGTTTGGGTTGATCCCACAGGGATTGGGGTTGTTCAATTTAAGCCTAAAATTTTTACTTGAACTAGTTGATTGTAATTTTTTAAAATTGATTTGAATTAAATGAAATTATCACTAATTGCATGTTATAACAATTAAACTATAACAGATGGTTGAGAGTATGTCGGGGATATACGTAATTGAATGTAATTCTAATGAATGGGTCTCTAGTATTGAATCTAATGGCTAATTTCTTGTGGGTAGGCTACAAAGTTGGTAACTATAACTACGGTTAAGTTAATAATGGTGTATCGATGCAAATCAGTTAAGACTTCACACGCAATTCACATAAGAGACAATGGAATCTATGCAAATTATAGATAAATGGTATAAAACCTTAGTCAATTGAATCCTATTACGACATTCAACCCCAACATGCAATACCCAAGACTATTGCATAATCCTTCTACTTCAAATACTCATTTTCATGCAATATTCAAAAATCTAAACGTAAACGCACATCAAATTAGCAATTATAATTGAAGAAAAATACAAACGCACATCAAATTAGCACAAAATATTCAATTAAATCAAAGACCCATAGCATAAAATTAACATTTAGCTACATGGCAAATCCCTAACATAGGAGTTTTTAGCCACTCATATTCAAAATAGAAATGGAGTTACCAAAGAAATTATCCATGACAATGAAATTTAGAATCTAAAAGAAATTTGATGTGAAATCCTCTTCTCCTTCTTTAATTCTTCCTCTCAAAAGCCAAGTACAAAAAACCTTCTTCTCCAAGCCAATTATTCTCTGAAAAGTGTACTCTCATTCTCAGAAAGGTGTAAGTGATGAAGTGTCAAAAATTCCTTTAGAAAATCTTCCCTCTTTTCTTTTATACCTTAGACAAAAACACCCTTAAATTTTTCACGATTCACAATTATGCAGTCAAAGTTGACTGTCGCCAAACATATTCGATAATCCACCGAATGTGCATGAGACTTCCTTGTTGAACCATCATTAAAACTTCTGGAATCTGTAACTTTAGGCAACAGTACTATTCATCATTGAGCAATTTTGGTGATCCGCTGAATTGTGACCTACATACCCTTCTTGAACCTCAAATTTCACTTTTTTCCTTGCCAGTTTCTGCAACTTTAGGTGATAATACTGTGGATCACCGAATCACTTTAGTGATCCACTGAATTGTACACTTTGTCACTCATTTTTACCTTACACTTGGGGTTGGACACTGTAACATTAGCCGATCATTGGTACCAGTAGGTGTACCATCAACACTTCGGCGATAATTGATTTCCACCACCTTTTTGACATCTTTGCTCCTTTTATTCTGATTTGCTATAATTTGTCCCTTCATGCATCTTATTCTCTAATCCTAGCATCAAACACACATTTTGGTTAATATTCGATCCAAAAGAACACATCATGTACAATACTTTATGCAATTTAAGCTCTGTATGAGTCTAACATGTGAATTCATCATAATACCCCCTCGTAGGTCCCAATAACACTTGGCCAAATTTTTAACTTTTAGGACCTCATTTACGAACCCTATTCACGACTTGTGGTTCCATATATGGCCCTTAAAGTGACTTCGTACAACTGACCCTAATTTTCAAAAAAAATTCCATGTCTCATGCCCATCAAAGAGACCTATCTACGACCCATGAATCAAACCACAAGTCATAGATGGAGTTGTACTCCCTATACTAGAATCTATTTTCTACAACTTTTCTAGTTTTCAACTTTTCAACATATGGGGTGTCATAGTAGATTACCCTCTTAGAAAACCTTAACACTTATCCAAATTTTAGTGTCTTAAGACCCAATCTACAAGTCTTGTCTATGGCTCGTGATTCCAATCAAAACTCATTCTTCTAATCCATAACAAAAGTATTGTGGCTAGTTAATTTTCAAAAATCTTAAACCCTTTTATACAACCATTTTTTAAGGATCATATTTTTATTTACAGGTTGTAGTCCTTGTTCTTAAAAACTCATGTTTCTAGAAAAAGTTCCCAAGTCCAAGTTCCCATAAACTATCACCAATGTATGGCCCGTGGTCCCATCTATGGTTTGTAGATAGGTCCTGTAGACCTGCACCAAAAAGAGTCTTTTGAAAAAAAAATGTTTTGACTTTCCAACTTCTAAGGTATTACACATGTTGTTATGGTACTAATGGTATACATATTGATGTTTCAAAAATTGAATTGAATATCGAGTCAAAAATAAACTGTCAGAGCTCGAAAATAAAATAGAAAATTGACTTCATCATTATGTTCTCCTCAATGTGGGGATCCCATGACCCAAAGTTGGGCAAAGATGAGAATCAATTTGGACCTCAAATGGTACAAAAACTAAATTTTAAAGAATTTAGAAAATATGAAATTTGAGGTTCAAAGCGAGAATTATTTGTGGAAACGAAGCCAAAAATAGTGACAGAAAGTGAAGAAGAAAAAGAAGGGAATTACTTTTAAATCAACCAAAATAGTGAAGAAATGAGCAATTTTACCCTTTGTTGAGCTTAGAAATGAAGACAAAAAAGATTCTCTAATTTGAAGAAATGAAGAAGAGATACTTAAATCTACAGCGATCACCACACTAACAAACTAAGGGTTATCGGTGTGATATTGCTTGTGCAAAGAAGAGTGTGTATGAGCAAAGGTCAATAGTGTCTCCAACTCTGCGCAGGCAAACAAGGACTCACAGGAGAGAATAAACTCCACAGGCACAAGCCCATCGATGTAAAAAAATCCACCAGAGTCAAGTAAGGTTGAGGTCATCAGACTTCATTTGTGCAATCCTCCCTCCACGGGAGAGACA
Organism: Solanum aculeatissimum; assembly: GCA_038996855.1. NCBI lineage: Eukaryota > Viridiplantae > Streptophyta > Magnoliopsida > Solanales > Solanaceae > Solanum > Solanum aculeatissimum. The sequence continues at coordinate 19,983 of JBCEWC010002974.1, read as the reverse complement.
TCATCGAAGCGAGCCAGTCTCCACAGGAGAGGCTGCACAAGTGACTGTAGCATCAGTAGAAGACTTCTGATTAAATCTTAAGTCCCAATTGGACCCTCAGAATTAAATCAAAGACCAAGCATGCCACACAATCAGAAATAGCATTTTTGGACACAACAGTATACGTTACTTTTTTTGTCCAAATTAATTTGGTGTTGATAGAATTTTATGAGTCAATCAAATTTTTTACTCTCTTTGTCCATCTTTATTTGGCCCCTATTGACTTGACACATGGATTAAGAAGTAGTAAATGATAGAGGTAATTTTAACAAATCACCCTTTGAATATAATTAATACAATGTATTGAAAAATATAACAGAAAAATAACTATAATTAATGACAAGGGTAAATTAGGAACTACGTGTAAAATTATCTCTTGATTTCATAAACTGGACAAGTATTGTTGGACATCCTAAAATAGTATAGGGGCCAAGTAAAGATGGACGGAGGGAGTATATGCCTTATAAATATTGTTTGTTGCTTATTATTGTAATTTATAGTACTTTTTACATAATTTTTAAATATAAAAAAAAATTAAAAAATTATCAAACGGAGAGAGTAATTATGTATAGATAAATGACCAAAATAGCCTCTAAACAACATGCTAGAAGGACAACTGACAGTTACTTCCAAACGACTTCTATATACAGAATGGAGAGAGCAACTATATATAGAGAAATGACCAAAACAGCTTCTTGCAGCAGGCTGGCAAGATAACCATCAGTTGCTTCTAGGGGGCTTCTAGATACAGAGAATACCATAGTAAGCACAATGATAAATACATAAACAACAATATCATAACTAATACTTTCATGAATATTAAGGCATCTAAGAAGGAAAAAAGATATAATTTTTATTCAAATCAAATATTTTCAATCAAGCATGGTGTTAGAATAAAACTTTCAAATTTAGACCAATAAACCTTCAATATGGAATGAAAAACCACCTTAGACACCCAGGTGTTATAGTTTCGCTTAGCATAGGTGTTATAGTTTCGCTTAGCAAGTCTTAATTATTTTATTAGAAGGCAACATGTTCTACCACCTAGATTAGTTTATTTGATTTGATAATAATTTTTTCTTAGTTTATTCACGGCTTAGATGAAGTCTTGTATTCTTTATCACATAGTCATTTTTTTAGCTTAATAAATTAATGGTCCCTTGCTTATTGCTTAATTCTCCATGTAATAAATGAATACAATAGGGACGAGACAGTTGCAGACCTCAAAAGATACTTAACACTTCATTTTAATATAACTTGAACCTTTATCTAATCTTTGATTACGTAAATTAATAAAATAGAATGATTCGTAAATTTAATATGGTGCTCTAATGCATCTGGATCCATTAGATGGCAGCTCTATACTCCTTTTATCCTAAAAGAGTTGTCACATTGAGGCCTTTATTTCACGAGAAAAATGAGGCGCAACAACCATAATAACATGTACTACTTTTTGTCTCCAACTAATTTTTTCACTTCTCCTTAAATGACTATTCACATTCTTGATATTTATTTATGGATAAAACCCTACAAATAATTAAATGACGTTTTATTCCTTGTCTTGTAGTAAAGGAAAAAAAGAGATGAGAAGCATTATGTTGTGTTTATATTTTTAGGATAGTATAGTGAAATAGAGAGTTGAAGCAAAAAAGATATTATAAGTCCCTAACTTATTCCCTATACAAAAAAGAGATATTATATGTTGAGGAAATATATTCTTTTGATGGAGCTTTGGACTTTTCAAGTGATCTGGAGTGATATAATATTGTTAGACTGTTACATTCTAGAAGAGACGTGCAAGAGTATAATGTTGGATCGGTGATGATTATACCATAGTGGACCTTAAAGATAGTGAAATATGTGTGCCCCTATCTGAATATTTATTTATTCATTTTTGTTATTTTATTTTTCAAATATAATTTACTATAATTTGTGATATATTGACCTGTATCTAGTCTATTGCTTTCCAAAAACTTAATTGTTGAAATTTGATTGTCATACTCACTGATTCTTTCTTTGTGATGGGATTAACTTTAAGGTTCTTTCTGCTTGCTACTCTTTGAACGTTTTTCAATTGTTTCAGACAGATGCCTGTACAAGTGTAGTGAAAAATTAGATATCTTCATAAGTATAATATATTATAAGTAATATTAAAATGTGATTGAACTAAAATTGCATGTTATGCTATCAATGCAATAATCGTGAAGGTCATTTCTGAAATCTTCTTAGAAAATTATTATTTTATTCCTTATTATAGTTGCTCCGAGTGATGTTTGATCAGCTATGAATTTGGTTTGGGAATTTATTGAAAAGTTCAAAAAATTTGAAGTTTTTGAATTTTGAAAGCTTAAGTTGTTCTAAAGTGGTTTTTGATACCAACCAGAGCTACGAGTCTCAGAAATGAAATTGCATTAGTCCTAGCAGCTCCAAAATATGGAATCTGGTCTAGGAGTGTTATCATTTTTGGAATTAGAGTTGTTTCATGAATTTGAACTCTTAAGTTGGGCGTTTAAGTTATTTTGGACCAAGAGTTGACTTTGATCAACATTTGTAATTTGAAAACTCAAAATAGAACTCCAATGATTTCGTTAAATTCAGGAGGTGATCGTAGGCCTAGGAGGGGTTAGGGTTTATTTTGAGAGTTCCAACGGCATTTTGGTCTTTTCAAATCTTAAATAGTTTAGTTGTGACTAAACAAATTTTGGATCAATGAGACCTCGAATCCATATTTTAATAATTCTATTAAGTCAAGAACATCAGATTTAGTAGGGTAGCATGTATGGTTTGTGTGTACGCATTCCAAACAAATTTTGATGATCAATTCTAAATTTTTGTGTGTTGGTTGAATTTTTTTTCCTGATATCAGGTGTTGCATATACTGCTTAAGCGATGTCTGGTCGCTTAAACGGAGCCCTGGCCACTTAAGTGATGGCCCTCTTCTGGGCGGAGATCACTTAAGCAAATCAATGTCCGCTAAAGTGTCCCTAGACCGCTTAAGCAATTAAACGGGTGTCGCAAAAGAGTTCCTAAGCCACTTAAGCAATACCAGAGGAGCTTTTTGTGATTGATTTTCATGTTTCATCCATATTTTTTATTTTTGAGCTTTGATAAATCTTTGGTGGTGATTTTAAAGTTATTTTTTTTTAAATTAATCCAGTGGATAAGTGATTGACTTAGACTTCCATTAATTTTTTCATGATATCAATCTTTAATTTCTAATTAAACTTCAAATTTTATGAATTTTCTCATGAACATGACTTTTTCATAAATTGAGGATTATGGACTGAATTCAACTATATTTTCCAAATGGTTTTTGTCGATGGTTTTCAACTGATTTGGGTAACGTAATAATGTACTATTTTTAAAAATTATTCCTACTTTCTTGTGCATAAAGTTTTGACTTATTTCAAATTCGGTCTTCAAAATTAATAAATTAGGTATCATTATTTTGTATTCTTATTTTCATTTCATATTTGGATAGACGTTAATTTGGAAGCCCATTGAAAAGGAAAGAGTCAAGTTACAGAGAAGTGATTTGCATTAAAAACAAGTGGACTTCATGATCGTTTGCCAAGTGTATAGAACCTTGTATATTTTAATTATTTAAAAGTGAACTTCATGATCCTTTGTCAAGTGTACAAAATATTGTATATTTTAATTATTTATTAGGAATTATGGGTCTTGGTGATGGGTTAATATTTTATATTCATGCCTATGTTAAATGTCTCTATTGAGGAACAAAGAGAGGAGTAAAAAGGCACGTGATAATATAAATATTTGTTATGTATTGTGAATGATTTAAGACACTTGTTGGATTTCTTGTTGATGATTAACATGACTATATTGATATGAATTGTGATTGATATTGATAATTTTCATCTTCTCATTCATTCGTATGAATATGCTACGCTTGCATCAGTTTTGTGACACTAATGTAATGAAATACTTTAGGTGAATAATGAGTAATAAGGGATCAGGTCACGCTCTTCATGGCAGATTTTATATGACAAGCCATGCCATACGCTCTATGACAGATACTATATGAGGGTTGGGTCATATGCGCTTTGTGTCAGATTACATGGATAGATATTTCTTCTATGGATCTCAGATTGTGATTCAATAGGTATGTATCATTAGGATAGACATGCATTATTCTTATGTGACATTTGCATCGTATTGCACTTCATCATCTCTAATTGAATTTTGTGGTGGATGTAAATTAAGATCCTCTTCATGTTGCTTATGTTAAGGAAACTGATAAATTACTTAGGTTTGTTGAGCTCTTTTATTGGTTCTTTCCTATGTTGCATAAATATCAGCTAGATTGAGCTATTTATTTTATATGGGTTATAGTTGTGGAGGTTCGGATAGAGCGTGATACAGTACTTGAGTTCTTTATAACTTTACTTAGGATGAAAGGACTGCTCACAGGATACTATATTGTTTGGTACTCATATCTTGCTTTTATACTTGTGTAGGTTGTAAGGTCGGACTCTGTTGATTGCCTTATTCTCTTTGTCAGTCTGAGACATTTGATGAAAACTTAAGAAGTAGTTGCTTGTAACTTTAGTGATCGATTAAGTTCCTTAACTACATTTTTCTTTTATTCGAGAAACAAGGACATTCAGACTTATATTCCCTTCAGTTATATGTATATTTTAGTGACTCATACATGTGACATAACGTCTTTGGAATATTTTTAATTTGTGATTTGCTTTTTTCGCTTATCAGCTCATAGAAATTGTTCTTTCCGCTTTATTTCTACTTTTATTGTGTTAATAGATATCCTCAGGCTAACTTGTATTGGTGGATTAAAGCAAGTTCCATCACATTCGAGTTTGGATCGTGATAATCAATCACACTAAATATGATTTGTAACTTATATTTATAGATAACTAAATCATAAGTTGGTATTTTCACCAATTTATCCTACACTATATTTAAGTTTATATTTTTATTTTATTTATTTGAGAATGAGTGCATTTATTGTGGTTTTCTTTCTGTCTTGTAGGATTATGAGATACAAAGGTGCTTGAAAATATAAACTAGAAGAAAGCAAGTAAACTTGAGGTAAAACTAAGATGGAAACAGAAAGTCAGAACTAGTAATGCAGCTGATCAGCGCAGTTGTGTGGTCTACAAATCGCAATCGCGATCAATAATAAATCAATGCATTGTGATTGCATGGTCAATAATCATGATTGTTGAGAGTTAAAAGTCACAATGATGTGATCGAATGGTGAACAATCATGATCACTATAACCAAAGTCTCAAACATTGAGAGCAACACTAAAAATGTATATTTTGACTCAATTCACATAATACACTCGTCCCCAGCCATTTTGGAGGATCTTTTGGCCTATTCTTGAGTTAATACTCATCTAGGAGAGCAAGTTTCAACATCCTATGTCATTAGAGTGAAGACTGAGAGCTTCAATTTGTGATCATCTTTAATCATTTTTTCAACTTTATGCTTTGTATTGAATATTTGACACATGGCACCAAGATGGGCCTCTAGGATGAAATGATATTGGGCTTAGTAAATTGGGCTCATGTATTGTAACCCAAAGCAATTAACATGGATTTTAATTAAATCTGTATTGATTTGACTTAAATAATTAATCAAATTATATTAATTCATAATATTTATTTGGACTAATATATTCATGAATTTGATATAATTTGAATCAGTTTAAAATTTATACTTGATAAATTTTAAATGATTACAAATGCCCCCTACTTCAAATCTTGTCGGGATTTTTTTATCTTTTAAAGACTAGATTTGAAGTATTAATATAATATTATAATAATTAAGAAGTATTGACATAATATTATAATTTTATTATAATATTATAATAATATTTATGTGTAGAAAAGGAAATAATTCCCCGATTCTATCTTATTTAAAAGGAGATTTGACCCCCCCCCCCCCTCTTTTTTTTCTTTTTTGGTATTAAATACACTTTTTTCATGGAAATATTTTGAAAACCCCAACTTTTTTTTTATTTTTTTTCTTTCTTCTTTCCTTTTCTTGATCTCACGTGTTTCCTCTTTCTTTTCTTTTTTTCTTCTTCTTTTAATTCCTTCCTTCTCTTTTTTTTTTTTTTTTGGACAACACTCTGTAAATAGAAATATGCTACTTCATATTTTTTTCAATCAAATTTTAAAATCCAACCCTCAAGCTTCTTTGTCGAGGTATGACTTATTTATTTTTTCACTTCTTTTTTTTTTTGTTAGTCCCTTTTTTGTAGGTCAAGGGGAGCAATATTTGTATTTTGCGAAGGCTACAATGCAAGAATTTGATCTTGAGTTGTGAATGAGTGTGCTTAACGTTCCCGTCTTGAGATAAAAAATTCTAGGCTTTTACAATACTTCAAATGCTCAAACATATGGGTGAAGAGATGTTTTTAATGCCCCTACCTTAAGATCACTAATTCGAGGCTTTACAATATTTCAAATGCTTAAACATAAGACGTGAAGGGATGTGTTTATCATGCCCACCTTGAGATCAATAATTCGAGGCTTTACAATATTTCGAATGCTCAAACATAAGGCGTGAAAGGATGTGTTTAACGTCCCCGCCTTGAGATCACCAATTTGAGGCTTTACAATATTTCAAATGCTCAAACATAAGGCGTGAAAGGATGTGTTTAACATCCCCGCCTTGAGATCACCAATTTGAGGCTTTACAATATTATAAATGCTCAAATATAAGGCGTGAAAGGATATGTTTAACGTCCCCGCCTTGACATCATCGATTTTGAGGCTTTACAGTATTCCAAATGTTAAACATAAGGTGTAAACAGACCATCTTAAAGTGAAAGGAATAATTTTTTTCCACCTTAAGACATGAAAATTTAGAGATTCTTTTAAAGATAAACCCACAAAAAAACCAACTTAAGGTGCAAAGGGACAAATTTTATCCACCTTAAGGTATGAAAATTTAACAAAATAGGACAGCTTAAGGTGCAAAGCACAAATTTGGTCTACCTTAAGGCATAAAAAATTAGATATTCTTCCACAAAATAGGTCAGCTTAAGGTGCAAAGGAACAAATTGTGTCCACCTTAAAACATGAAAATTTAGAGATCATTTTAAAGATAAACCCATAAAATAGGCCAGCTTAAGGTGCAAAGGGAAAAAATTTGTCCACCTTAAGGCATGAAAATTTTAGAAGATTCTTTTAAGAATAAACCCGTGAAAGGTCAGCTTAAGGTGAAAAATGATAAATTTTTGTTCAACTTAAGGCATGATAATTTAGAGATATTCTTACAACATAAAGGGATGAATACTCGTCTTTTCCCCAAGAAGAGAAATTTGAGGTAATCTTCACAATGGAAAGATATAGTTACTCATTTTCGCTTAGGAAAGGTAAATCTAAAAATCAACGCTTGAAGGCTTCAACTTTCAGACTCAACAACTTTAAAAAATTTGACTTACAAACATAGTGGATTTGAAACTTCAACTTTAAGAAGAAGAGAATTTGAAGACTTCAAATCATAGATTTCGAGGATTCAGAGTCTTCGATATGCATACATGATTGATTTGAGACACCAAATTGCACACTTAAAGAATTTACAGACTTTAACTTACAGACTTGAAAATTATAAATGCTTCAACTCGTATACTTGGAGGATTTGAAGATTTCAACTTGCAAAGTCGAAGAATTTGGAGACTTCGACTTGCATACTTGAAGAATTCAAAGACTTCACCTTGTATATACTTGAAGGATTTGAAAACTTTAATTTGCATACTTGGAGGATTTGAACACTTCAATTTGCATACATGAGGATTTGAACACTTCAATTTGCATACTTGAAGGATTTGAAGACTTTGATTTGCATACTTGGTTAATTTGAGAACCAACTTGCAGACTTAGGGACTTCAACTTGCAAACTTGATCAAATTTGAAGATTTGAAGCATGTTATTAAAGAAGCTCACATTCTATTAGGATTTTCCCCCATAAAGAATATGGTGGGAACATATAGTTTTTTGACACTTTTTCAACTGAACTTAGAATATAATTGCTACCTCGATGAAGAGGATCTAGTCGCAACGTAATTTTGGAGGGAGTGTTTTTTTGTTTATATTTTTGCCCAGGTTACCCCTTTAGAGGTTTTCAACCTAGAAAATATTTTTTGGTGTCCTAACTTTTGTCTAGGTTGCCTCTTTCGAGATTTTCAATCAAGAAAATACTTTTTAGAATGTCGTACACAATTTATACTCTTACAAGCTAGGAGTATATTGACTTAAAGATTTTTCTCAAATTTGATAGGCTTTGAAACTTGAAGACTTTGCTCGAATTTGAGGAGCATCAAAACTTAAAAATTTAGCTTGAATTTGAGGAGCTTTGGAACTTGAGTCTTATCTCAAATTTGATGAGATGCATTTTAGGATCGTGCCTCTAGGAGACTTTGAATTGAAGAGTTTGCTCAAACGAGGGGACCTACGGCTCGTGGAATGACTTACAACTCATAATTGGGGTCTCGTAAGTCGAGTCCAACAGTTTTTATATGGGGCAATTTTGTCATTTCTATCAATTGTATTCTTAAACCACGTCATTTTTGGAGCTAAAAGGGGACCTTATATCATTACTTGAGCCCTAATTCCTTCATTCTTCACTCTCAAATTCTCTAAGGCAAAGGAGGCTCTCAAGAATACACAAGCACAAGGCTAGAGTTTCAAGTCCTTTACCTTTGCTTTAAGTTCCTTTAAGATATTATGCATGTTTATGTAAATTTCATGATATTTTAAGTTATTAAATGATATTTATGATATACTATGCTTATTTTACTAATATGTATGCATGTTTGAGATGATGATGATCACATGATGATTTTGATGTTGATGAAGTGTGGATATTTTGATGGTCCCTTTAAAAGAGAAATTTTTCTTATGATTCGTGAGATTTATGATTGTTCCATTTAAAAAGCAAAACCCACCTAGTTTTCAAGTAATGTTTTAAATGATTTAGGACTATGAATAGGGAATTAAAAGAAGATCTTCAAAGCTAGGTTTATCAAAGATTAAAGTATGATGATGAATGCATAATGCCCTAAAAGATGTGTAAGAAAGGTTTCCAAGTTTTGAGCTACTCTTATTGATTGCTACTTATGATTCTAAGATGCGTTTTAAAGTTTTCGTGGGATGACTTAGCACCGAGAGGACTAGAGATTGGGACTCATTCCGTTAGATGAGGCATGATCCCTTGAAGCTAAATCTGAATGTCCTTAACTATGTGTCATCATAGGAGCCCTTGTAGGCTAGGCTAGTGGATCCATATAGGCTCAAATGTATGAAAGATACAATTGCAAAGTTATTATATTTTGTATATCTACCTTGGAAAGTAGATTCTCATTTTCCCAATGCAAGGAGTGCATTGACCTTTTCCTAATGGAAGGAGTTCATTGGATTCCATGTAGTAGCTCACTTGGCATTATTATTGATTAAGATATGTTTTCACAAGTATATGATTCTATGATGTGATTTCATTAGTTATGATTTTCAAGCGTTTATTCTCATTCATAATGAGCCATGTCCTTATTCCATGCATGAGTTATATTGATTCTTTATTTACTAAGTATATGTTATATTTATGAATGATGACATTATAATTTTCTACATTGCATTGCATCTCACATACTTAGTACATCCAGGGGTGGACCTAGGGAGGGAGAAGGGGGTTCACCCGAACCCCCTCGGCAAAAAATTATACTGTATATATAAGGTAAATTTTCTATATTTTCGTATATATATTAAACGTGAACCTCCTAAATAACTAGCAAAGTCTAGCATAGTGGTAGGTTTTCCTTTAAATGAACCCTCATGCTCAGGGTTCAAATCCCACTAAAAGCATTTATTTTTTTGCTTCTCTTAGTTATTCCTTTTTATTTAATTTCGGCCTTGGGGAACCAGCCCAATATTTCACTTTATTTTTTTAAAAAAGTGTTAAAATAATATTAGATTGTGTATTACTACGTCATTTGGAAATTGTATTTTGTTGGTTTATTTGCACATTTATACTTTTATATTTTGAACCCCCTGAGTTACAATCCTGAATCCGCCACTGAGTACATCCCAAAAGTACTAACGCATATTTTGCCTACATGATTTAACTATGTAGGGACATACACTCCTCCACCAGCTCGTGGCTAGTAGTTGGTGTTTCACGACTAGCTTGTTATTATGGTGAGCTCTTAGTTCGGGACTCTTCTACCTTTCATTTTATTCTAATTTTTATTTTATTTTGAGACAATGTATTTATGGCCCTTTTGATGTTTTTACTTTCTATTTTTTCTAATTATGAATTTCTTCCTATTCGATGGAAATCGATCGTACCTGTTTCGTCCGTTATGTATTAGTTGGTATGCTTATGGACAAATGAATGTTATTTATTTTCACTATTTTTTAATGTTGCTTCATTGCATAAAGATCCCTTAGTCTCTTTTTCCTAATATTTTTCGCAAATGTTTTAAATTCATTACCTATGAATGCTTAAGATGCTTGAGATGGCTTGAGTAAGATGGATTCGGGTATCTCATTTGCCGTATGACGACTAGGTCCTTAGGTCGGATCATTACAATGGTTTAGCTCATAATTTGAAGATTTAGCTCGAATTTGAAGAGTTTTGTAACTTGAAGGTTTAGCTCATAATTTGAAGATTTAGATCGAATTTGAAGAGTTTCATAATTTGAAAGTTTGACTCATAATTTGATGATCTTTCAATTTGGAGGTCAAATTCAAAATTAAAGAGTTTCACAATGAAGGTTAGCTCGAATAAGCTTTTTGACTTAGAGTTTAGCTCAAATTTGAGAAGCTTTCAAACTTTAAAATTTGACTCAAATTTGAAAAGTTTTGCGACATACAATTTAGGCTCGTGCGTCTGGGAGCATTATAAGTTGCAGTTTAAGCTCATGCGATAAGGAGAATTATAACTTGCATTTTATCCTCATGCGTTAAGAGCATCGAGATATATATAAACTCTTCAAAGTCACTTTCAAATGCAGACGTGCCCCCACTTTGGAGTTCTTCTATATCTTTATTTTCGTGAGGCCCATAGACAAGAGACCGTTGGTATTTTCTTATAGTCATGCTTAATTCAATGTCATGTGCACGAGTCGCCAACTTTTCAAAAGTATTAGGCTTTAACCCTTGTAAAATGTATTGAAGATCTCATTTCATGCCTTTGATGCATATTTTAATGCTAGAAGTTTCGCTAAGGTGATCTTTGCAGTTTAGGCTCAAATTTCTTCAGTGATTGATAAAGTCAACAACTAGCTCATCTTCACGTTAGTGAGCCTTTGTAAGTTCGATCATACTAACAACATGTCTTGTCCTATAGAAATGATCGAGAAACTCTTGCTCTAATTATTTTCAATAATCTATAGAACTAGGTTTAAGATTTGTATACCAATCAAAGACATTTTCTTTGAGAGATCGAATGAACTATTTGACAAGATAATCACCATACGTTCTAACATCATTGCAAGTTTTAATAAAGTACGTTATATATTGTTTCAGATTTTCTTTGCCATTAAATTATTAGAACTTGGGAGGCTATATCCCTCAGGCATCTCCAAGTTATCAATCCTTTGCATGTACGACTTTGTATATGTGAGAAAAAATTTAGACGAGAACTCAGATTTATGTTTGATAAATTGATCAATAGGAATCAAACGTTTAGCTGAGAGATGAATCTCTTTGGTTTTTGTTTGCTTTATGCAAGACTCTCCTTTTTCTTGAATTCTAGGAAGCTTCATAAGTTTTTGATTTGATCCTTTCTCAATCATGTTATCCATCTTATTTGTAAGCTTAAAAAGTTTAGCATCTTATTCATGCACGCACTTCGTCAAACTTTCAATTGTTTTAGTCAAGCTTGCTAGTTGTTCCTCCATAGATGAAACATCTGTTATCATTGCTTGCATTATCATTGGTGATGTCAAAGAGTAGCATGAGTTTTGTGCAAGTCGATCTTCAAAGGGCTCACATCATGCAGGTCTTTCTTTGCAGTGGAGTTCTAAGCTCAAGCGAAGTTAAAGCCCTTTCAATCATTTTGGCAATACTATTTCCTCCATCTAAAGAATTTATGGAGGAACTTGCTCCTTTTGAAATTGAATATCCAAAAAGAAGAATTGATGTGAACGACACTCGAAGTTTTTGTTGTCCTAGCGCGGTAGTCTCGCTCCTCGTAGCAACTCCAAAACTTCCAAAAGTAACAACAAGAATTCCCTCCACTTCAACAGAGAACTTGGAGTCAGCAACCTTAGAGAAAGTTAATTGGGAGTTGATCTTCTTGGAATCCATTTGAATATTCTTTAATGCTTGAAAAGTTGAGATGAGAGATAAAGATTGTCCCATTGGCATGCCAAAATTTGTAGACGATAAAAATTCATATCGAGAAAATAATAATCAAGAATGAAAATATCGCAATAATTGTAGTATTTAATTTCAATATGTGAGTGTTACAATCTCTATAAATTCTCTTATTCGTCTTTCAAGTGTAAATTCCAGGGCTTTTGAACTTAATCTTGAATTTGAGATTTGTTCTTGAACTTTGAATTTGTTCTTGATCTTGAAATTTGAATTTGTTCTTGAGCTTGATCTTGAATTCAAGGTCTTTTAAGCTTGTTCTTGAACTTAAATACTTGAGTGTTTGAATTCCTAAACTTGTAGAGAAATTTGCGACATTTGATTCACAAGCTTTCTCTAACTTTTTGTTAGAATTCTTGATGTCCTTTTTAGAATTATAAAACCCCTATTTATCATTGTAGAATAGAGGAGTTATAATAGAAAAAATTTTGCTTCAACCAATCAGGCTTAAGTGACATGATATATTGGGTTTTAATGAAGTGAGCTTGTTATTTTGACACATGACATGATTCTATTGACTTCTTTGTTTGACTTGGTGTGCCTCGTCATTTCACATGTAGCACCAAGATGGGTCTCTAGGACGAAATGATATTGGGCTTATTAAATTGGGCTAATCTACTGTAACCCAAATCAATTAATTTGGATTTTAATTAAATCTTTATTTATTTGACTTAAATAATTAACCCAATTATATCAATCCATAACATTTATTTGTATTAATACATTAATACATCAGCATTGCAATAAAAGTAAAATTATTTATCATTAAAATCAAAAATTAAAAATTAATTTAAAAATCTTTGTTTAAAAACTGTTTTTCAAGAAATATAAAAAGAAAAAGAGCATAAAAAACTCAAACTGTCATGGATTGATGCAAATTCCCTGGGATAAAGATTAACAAAAGAAAACAGAAAAGTAACACAAAATTTTTAATAAAATTATTATTCGATATTAACAAAATTAGAATAAACTTAGAATTTGTAATTTCTTTCAAAATTGCATATAATGATTCTAAATTTTCTTTAGTTCTCACTTTTTCATTTTTATAATTTAGAAGTTGTGGTGAATGTTTTATTCTTATGTCCCTAATATAGTTTCCTTTCTTTTAGTTTTGTTCTACACAAATTTCTTATGAACAATCTTTTTGCTTAATTTGATAGTAATGTAACAGAGAGGAACAAATCTTCAAGAAGTTGATGACTTGAGGATTTTAATTTTTCTGAATCAATGATTCGATAATTGAACTCTTTTCGAAAGAAAAATGACAAATCATGAGGTTTCTACAGTATTATTTCATGCACCAAAATTAAAGTTATCCACTATTTATAAGCATCTATAGATGCAGATTGAGTGCAGTTTGAATGTACTTTTTATTTTTTCCCTCTTTTTCAACGTTCATATGCAAGAGAATTTATAAATGCAAAAAAAAAATTATTCTATTGCTAATGAAACCTACCTTCCTTAATTCAGATGATTTTTTGGATAAACATAATGTATTAATGTGGCATTATTTAGAAATGAAAAAGATGATATTTCATGAAAACACAGTTAGTTTAAAACACTCTAAATATTCATAAGAGAATTTTTACATTTATTTACTTGATAATTACATGATTCTTTATCTTTATATAATGATTTAGTCATGAAACAATATAACAGAAAATAATTATATCAACGAACAATATAATAATTGAACTTTTATAAAGTAATGTGATTTAATATGTTTGAACAAAACATCACAATCTAAAATAATTAAAAAATAATATTTTAATATTTCGCGCAACACGACACTTATAAAAAACATAAAATGAGGCATTTTCGTATTTGAAACGCCAACTTTCATAACTGTTTCTAGGACAGGATTCAGTTTCACATGTCCCATATTTGCCCCCTCCACATCACAAATATAGCCGGCTTTCTCGTGTGCTTTTATTTGCTAGTAGGAATCCCAAAAATTCACAAATTATAAAAACAAATATTTTCAAGAACTCTAAAACTTTTCCTTCTTAATTAAAGTAAAAATAAAAATAAATAATTTTTTTTAGCTTATTGTGACCCCTTTACGTAAGGAAACGATCATCGCAAAGGAGATGATCAATTTCAAGAAACGTTTCTGAGGGATTCAACAACGTAACATTTGATTTTTGAACAAGGGTAATCTCTCTTCTTTTTTTTTTTTTTTGGGTGTGTGTATGTTAGTTTGATTCTTTTTGATTTCTTGCTTTGGCCCTAATTTAATCAACATAAATTCATTTACTTTTTTTTTTGGATCTATTTTTTAATTTTTGATATCCAAGAACGGTTAGGGTATGTAAAAACTATCATGAATATTGTAAAAAATTGAAAGGGTCTGAATAAAGTTGAATGTATATTGAGGCACAATTGATTAATTAAATGTCTAAAACATAAGTTGTTGATGATTTGATGGTAGCTAAATGTGAATAGTTATAAAATCATAAAGGATGGTCCTACCGGTGTTGCTATATGATTTTCGTTTTGTTGTCTTTCTTACTTATGAGATCAATCATGATTTTAGTTGTTCACTACAACTAGGACATATTCCAAAGCTCTAACCTTTACTTGGAAAAGGGGATCACAATATTTGGTGAGGATGGGAGCCATGGTGGTGCTGATATTGACGTCAATGATGATTCTGATGGACAATGTGTACGCTGGAGATACGAATCCTATTTTTGATCCTTGTTCAGACACAAGAATTCAGAGATGGGATGGTTTCACATTTGGCCTTGTGTTTTCTTCTAAGGAATCATTCTTCTTCAATAAATTTCAGTACTCGCCATGTGATCGTCGACTCTCCCTGTCTGGAAATTCTGCTGAACTGGTTGTTTTTAGGTCCAAAGTGGATGAGATTTCACTCCTCACAATCAATAACAACAACTTCAATCCTGTATGTACTCCCAAATTCTTTTGTTGTCCATCCTATGAGAGGACATTAACACAAGTGTTTTCATTGTTATTAACTAAGAAATATGGCATATATATAAATGTAAATATTTGATGATACCATCTTTTATCTCTGTGTAGTGTATTAGCTAGGAACGGTTAGACTTGGCATAATGCCAAACAGCTCATATCAGTAGGTTATTTGTTAAGCATGGATACTATGAGCTGTGTAAAATTATTGTCACTTTGCATTATGTGAGGAATATCAAATATTTTTGCAAGTAGATTATTGATCTATTAAGAAATTCGACTCGTATCTTTGTCTTGATTTGTTACATGTAGCTCGAGGTCTTTATCTATTTACAGTGAAAACAAAAGTGATTAGACCTTTTTCATATTTTCCCACTGCAAACAAATAGATCAGGCCTTGTTTCTCTTTCCTCTTTTGATTGTTTGCCTGTTCTGCAAACTAAAATGTTTAATCTTGTGCCTTAAAGACTAATATCATTTGGATGTATTTTATTGACTATCTGGGAAGAAATAAGAATTTAATATAATTAGAATTTGTCACCTTCCCTCTAATTGTCTAACAAACATGATTGCCTAGTTTGGTAGAATTTGTAGGTTCCTGCTGACTACCAACCTGGTTTGTCCAACTTTTTCTCCTGTGAAAAATTGAACAAAGTAGATGCTTAGAGACCAATTATGGCAGTCATGAATCCTTCCCTTAATTTCTTCACTTCAACTGTACATTAAAGATTATGGATACTCAATCTCCTTATGGGTGCTATCTTCACTAGAAAAATAAGTCAGCCCCCATACTTCCCATACTTAAGTTCATTATCTGAATTAAATGCCAGAAGGAATCAATAGTCTCCACAATAATTCTAAGCCTTCTTTAATTGATCAAAATACAAATCAGAAAAATAAAAATATTGGAGGATTGACCATGTTCTAAGGTTATGAAATGTTTGTCATAAAACATCGTCAATATAGCCAAATCTTGTGCTACAAAATTGGGCGAACCCATCACCCTTGCTTCAACATGTGCTTTTGAAACTAGACTGTCTGACTAGTACAATAGTCTAGGTGCACGTAATTTAGTCCAAATCAGCGATTTTCCAAAAAAGAATTATTAGTGTTTGACTAATTAATGATCCGCATGTTCTCTAATCATTGTTAAATATGTTGGTCCTATATGCCTTTCAGTAGTAATAGTTAGTGTTTGGAGTGCATCATATTCAATAATTTATTGAAACTTCTCAGAGCAAATCTGGTGGTTATATGATTGCCTTTGCTGGACGCAAGTATGCTGCTCGATCATTGGCTGCTTTTGTGGCAGATGGTACTCATACCATTACAAGTTTCACCTTGGTAAGTCTTAGTCATTTCAATTATGTCAACAATCATTAAAGAATTAATTTTTTTTTTTTGCATCATTTAACTTTGTCCTCTGTTTTGATTTAGGTACTTGAATTTCAAAAGGGCACCCTCCAGAACTTGTTTTGGAAGAAATTTGGTTGTGATTCATGCAAAGGAGATTCTTTTGTTTGCCTCAACAAAACTGATTGTGCAGTCCCCAATAATAAGTGCAATGGTAATGATGGATCCATTGACTGCAACGTGAGCATACAGTTAGCCTTTTCAGGGACAGATAAGAATGATGATGTACTAAACTCGTGGTATGAGGTTAAAAATCTCAGGCAATACTCCTTCTACGGTTTGTTTCAAGATGTTAATAATTCTCTCACAAGTCCTTTTAAGAACCTGTTTTAGGACCACATAACGAGTTCTTATTTGTATAATGACCATAAGCTTTCTATTGTGCTTGTCCATGTAATTAGAATATATATGTCATGTATTTGGTGATTACTACATAGAGTCCAACCTATTTTTGCTTGTACCGGTCTCTTTCAAAGACCTTTTGTTGTTTAAATTTCTCGTTTGTTTTGATCTATCTCAATTGAAATGATTTCAATTGATTTATCTCAATTGATTTCAATTTGAATATTCTTTGATGCTTGAAAAGTTGAGATGAGAGATAGAGATTGTCCCACTGGGCATGCCAGAATTTGTATATGATAAAAATTTCATGTCGAGAAAATAATAATCAAGAATGAAAATATCACAATAATTATAGTATTTAATTTCAATCTGTGCGTGTTACAATCTCTATAAATTCTCTTATTCGTCTTTCAAGTGTAAATTCAAGGGCTTTTGAGCTTAATCTTGAATTTGAGATTTGTTCTTGAACTTTGAATTTGTCCTTGATCTTGATCCTGAAATTTGAATTTGTTCTTAAGCTTGATCTTGAATTCAAGGTCTTTTAAACTTGTTCTTGAACTTAAATGCTTGAGTGTTTGAATTCCTAAACTTGTAGAAAAATTTGTGGCGTTTGATCCACGAGCTTTCTCTAACTTTTTGTTAGAATTCTTGATGTCCTTTTTAGAATTATAAAACCCCTATTTATAATTATACAATAGAGTATTAATAATAGGAAAGATTTTGCTTCAACCAATCAGACTTAAGTGACATGACATATTGAGTTTTAATGAAGTGAGCTTGTTATTTTGATACATGTCATGATTCTATTGACTTCTTTGTTTGACTTGGCGTGCCTCGTCATTTGACACGTAGCACCAAGATGCGTCTCTAGGATGAAATGATAATGGACTTATTAAATTGGGCTAATCTATTGTAACCCAAATAAATTAACTTGGATTTTAATTAAATTTGTTATTTATTGGACTTAAATAATTAATCCAATTATATCAATTCATAGCATTTATTTGGACTAATATATTTATGAATTTGATATAATTCGAATTACTTTAAAATTTATATTTAATAAATTTTAAATATTTACACTAGGTTCGAAAGAACAAATTGAGAAATATTTACCTCCAGTAGAAAGATATAGATAGATAATTGAGATTTCAAGATTTGTTTGATTTGCCCCAAGATTAAATTAGAAAGTATGCAATTAATTTGTAATGGTTCGTATAGATATTGATGGATTTTTCATTCCCAAATTTCCTTGTTATCTTTACTTGAGAAGGTCATTGATCATTTTAAGCTTTAACAACTTGTTTTAATTCTAGTATTTGTTTTATATCGAACCCCACATCCCCCATCCACCCCTAAAAAAAACACATGTATAAATATTTCAGATTCAAATTAGTGACAACTCAATACTTAATTGGATTATATATTGTAAACAGGGGCGGCTCAAGAGCATTATGGGTCTAAAGCTAAGTTTTATTAAGAGGCTTCAAATTAAATTGGGATATAAATTTTTTGAAATAAAATTTATATATTTAAAAATTATATTAAAAAATACTATAAGTCATAATAGTAAACAACTTCAAATATTTAAAAATATATATATAATTGTCATGCTAAAAAAAAAGTTAACTAAAACACATAATTGAAATGAATAAAGAAGTATTATTATAATGTAAATTAACAATCAATGAATATTAATCACATTTTCTAAGTAATTCTTCTTTTTTTTAAAAAAATAATTAGAGATCTCCTATTTTTTTACCCTAACTTTTCAAAAACATAATAGAACTTTCCTTATTAATTTGTTTAAAAAATGACACTTTTTCATTATTTTTAAAAATAATTTAACTTTAAACCTCATTTTATTGCTAATCAAAAGATTTATAACCACACAAATATTTATAATTTAATTTAGATCACAATTTCATCATATAAACATTTAGATGAAAAAAAATGAGACCTTAAAATTTTAGGGATCTCAAGCCCTTGCTTCACTTGCTTGGCTCTTGAGTCGGCACTGATTGCAAACGATTTTGTACGCATTAAATTTAAATATGTAGTTGAATATTATCACAAAAATTACCTTTCTTACTAGTTATTAAGCTTCATTAATATAATTTACCAGTTTCATGTCATTGTATATAAATAACTCAAAGAAAATAATGAAAACAAAGAAAAGAAAATTCAAAGCGGAAAGACTTGGTTGGGAAAGGATTTAAACGAGTGGATTTCCTAAGGAGTAGAGTATTTAAAATACGTTATTTTTATTTTGAATATATCACATGTCTCTATATAAAAATTCCTAGATGAATATGTTGGAAAAAAAATATTACACAGTGGAAGCATTCCCAAGATCTTACTGCTTACATGAATTATAGACAACAATCGTAAACACATACCACACGTAAAGTATACACAAATTAAATAATTTAAGGAATACATCTTGAAGCGTGTGCAAATATCTTGAATCAAACTAGATTCCAGATCCACGATCTTCTAAAGTGATCCCAAATTAATCACAGAACTCTCACAATACTTGGGTGGGCAAGTATTGTTAAGAATATTAATTCTTTTCTTCTTGTCTCTTTTTCTATTTGATTTTCTAGGTTAGGAGAACCTCTATTTATAGAGTATCTTTCCAAATCCAAAAGTAAGAAGGAAATTCCCTTTTCTTGAAACACAAGAAACCTTCTTTTAATAGAAATAATATCCTGAGTTTTAGTTAAATATGGACACTGTAGATATCACAGAATTAATTACTGAGGCTTCCTATTATGAAAATAATTCTTTTTAATCTGAATTATTCTTATCATAATAAATTACAAATTATTCCACTAAAAATTTGTAATTGCACTCCTCCATTTATATTTCAAAATTCTCCATTAAA
>JBCEWC010002973.1:0-32035 GCA_038996855.1 Solanum aculeatissimum | reverse complement strand
TCATGATCATCATGGCATATTGATATAATGTTCTTTCTTATATTCTCTTCTATGTATGTGCCCTTGTCATGTAGGTTATCATAGGTTCATGTGCACAAGCATTTGCATGCCCGCATACTTAGTACATATTTTGTGCTAACCCATACTCTTTATCTACATGATCTAACCATGTAGGGACCGGTGACGACTACTATCTTCCGGCGGACGACGTGTGACATCCTTGGAGTTACTAGCTTGTGGTGAGCCCTTTTGTTCAAAGGCAACAACTACCTTCTATCTATCTTGTAATTGTTTACTTTCTTATTTCATATATTGAGGGTGAGCCCCAAACTATGTCGAGGCCCCGCTATTTTCTATGTAGAGGCAATGTTGGACACACTAAACTCTTGCACGTTGTATTATGCTTTATTAGGATGTTATGACTATTGGGCTATGTTATGGAAATGATGATCTGATTATGCTTATGATTATGTTTATGGGCTTGTGAATGTTGGGAACGTGCTTATGTGGAAAGTCCCCTAACCCGGTATGCCCCCATAGCTTGAGTCCTACTTACTCGCCCCTTAGAAATACTTGCTATGTGCTATGTGATTCATGCTCATCCCATTCCTGGCAACATCCCCATAGCTTGAGTCCAAAGCCCCGTTTCCCCTAGAATTATGTGTTATGTGTTTACTTTCCGCGCTTCCGAACCGATGATGTGAGTGATGATGTTATGATGGCTTGATCGAGGACTTTCGGGTTCTCCTTCGCCATGTCACATCTAGGCCCCCTATCCGGGTCATGACATAAGGTCTGCATACATTCTACTCTCCCCAGACCTCACTTGTGAGATTTCACTGAGTATGTTGTTGTTGTACAAAAGTAAGACCTCTTTGAAAAAAATGGAATCAAAGTTTTGAGGATAAAATGAAGAAGTTATAAAAATATCAAGTGGAAGACTTTTTTATGTTATGTTAAAATAAATAGATAAATAGAAAAAAAATATTTGAAGCCGACATTTGACTTGGACCTCTTCTTTCAAAATAAAGAAATATAATTAAGCAGTTGAAGTAGGCAGCTCAAGCAGGCAACACGACGAAGAGCTACCTGCTTTGGAAGGTTGTGGTTGGTCAGGAGCAAAAACAGGCAGGACAACGGAAAGAAGATTGACACGTGGCGATATGCTATTGGTTTGGTGGTGGGGATGAACCCACACTTATTTATATAGATAATTGTATTTATTACATTAGCAAAAATAATATCTAATTAGAATGATATTTTAGTAATTTATTTTTTGACTCATTGGCTTCTCATTTTTAATATACGTTAAAAAAAATAATTTTACCACATAATAAAATATTTTAAGACCGTTTCATAACTAATTAAATAGTAGTGGGATAACATAAAATGAAAGGTTAAATCTGCGTAGCGAGGAGCTTGGCCAGAGACAAATAAAAACAACAGTCAACATCTATCGAGAAAGGGACTAAAATAGTCCATTATCTTTGGGCTTGGACACAAAGTCATCCATGTTATTTTGCTTGTAGCACTAATATTGTACAATGTTTACTACAGTGATGCACATTCAATTTTTTTGTTAAATTTTAATAGAATATTTTCGACTTTGAATGCAAAATACTATTTTCCAGTAATCTAAAATATGATAAAAATTATTAATAACCAACAAAGTTTGCAAAAATTTTCACACCAATATATCCATATGCTCAAAGAAACGCTTGACTCACAGCCTCAAACAAAATCTCTGCATTCATGATTATTATTTATCTTCATCAAACTTTTCAGCATGATCAAACTAATTCAATACCATAGTAATGCCTAAAATCCGCAATGAGGATGCAAGTATCACACTAGATTGATCTCATAAAAAGTTTGACATATTTCTTGCAGATGCATGTCACTCCTTTGTTTCTCTTCTCATTAAAGTTTCGTGAATAATTATTATACTGCTTCATAATCAATTATTACTGTCTATTAAATCAATCTTACTAAAATGGTGAAGTTTTTATCTCTTCAAATTAAATATTCCTAATAAACAGATTTTCTGCAAACCAAATACAAAATCAAATTAAATAAATGGTGAAGTTTTTAATATTTATAACTTCAAATCAAATACAAGATCAAATTTAATAAATGGTAAAAAATTTATATCTTCAAAATATGGATATATTGGTGTGAAAAAAATTGTAAAATTTATTGGTTATTAATAACTTTTATCATGTTTTCTAGGTTATTGGAAAATGGTATTTTGCATTCAAAGTCGAAAATATTCTTTTAAAATTTAACAAAAATTTTGGAGGATGATCAAAAGTACATTGCTACAGTAAACATTATATACTATTAGTGATCCAAGCAAAATAATATGAATGACTTTGAGTCCAAACCCAAAGATAATGAACTATTTTATTCGTTTTCTCACATCTACCCATCTCCTTGATTGGACAACTGCTAACCTCTGCTCATTAAAAATAAATAAAATATTGAAGAAGTATGTCCGGTTCCAACACGGAAACTCTTCTTTTATACTTGAAAACGACTTACCGATTACATAATCATCAAGGACCCATTACTCAACTACTATCCTCGTTTACTTTTCCACTTGGTTAATAAATGCATCTCTCTCCAGCTATTTTATGGATGAACCAACCATGTCAACGACAATGATGCCATCTCTTTCTTCTTCTATATTATTGGGCGATCATCATAATCTTCTTTTTTTCTCCAGGCTTGACCCACTTTCACTTTATCATTCTTCCTTCTCTCACCTCAGGTATGCTAATGCTAATGCTTTTCCTCCTCTTTTATCTTTTGAAAAGACGAATACTTTCTTTTCTTTTTATGATTGATTTTTCATTCAAGAATTAACAAGAACAAAATAGTAAGTATTCAGAAATGAACTGACCAAATTGATTAAACCGTTAAATGGGAAGAATTAAAATTCAATCAGTCTGGTCTAGCCCCTAGTCTGGTAAGTGGTAATGTATTGACGTTTCTTTTAGGTTATATGGAAAGCATTAATAGTTCAAACATCTGTCTCCGTGTTTTAAGTTGCCTAAAACAATTGTCAAATAAAATTGCCTCTTAAGTACTACTAACGAACAGTATGGAACAATCTGGATCTATAAGTAGATTTTGGTAATTTCTAGCTTTGTAAAAGTGAAAAGTAGCCACCTGACTTACCTTTGCCTTAAATGTTTCTAGGTCTTCAAGATGAAGGGACTCAGATGTTGTATATATGTTATTGCTACAGCAATTCATTGCTATATGCTTCTTGTGGCTGCTCAAATGACCGACCCCGATGAAGGTGGGCTTTCTTCTAATCGTTCAATTGTCCTGCCTGCTGTATTATTGAGTACATTCCTTGTTCTGGTTCCCTAAAGCACATTCCTTGCTCCGGTTCCCTAAAGCAATTTTTCCTGACTTATTTTCGTTACTTAGATATTCCTATGTGTTCTAATTGTTGAAAAGTTGTGATGTGAAATTGTAAACTCATAAAGACATTCTGTGCGAGACCTCAATTGTAAGGTTATGCCATAGGATGAAGCAGCGGTCCTTTGGTACAAAGATCAATAACACAAGGATTAGTAATACAGGTGTAAGTAATGTAGGGATTAATTTATATCAAGTGCTTGGTTCATTGCGTTTCATCTAATCTTATGGTTGGTTTAAAAAACTCTACAAAAAGTTTCTTTCCAATTATACTCTTGAATTATAATGATATTTTTTGCTATTTTATGTAATTGAATCAAGGTAGATATGCTGGACAACATTATTTTTTTGTGGCCTTTTAACAATCAGGAGAACAATAATTTTGTTGCCATGTTTATTATTTTCTCACTGTATTAGGGTAAATAATTGTCATCTTAATAAATTGACCACTCACAAAGCGTCAATTTTCAATTTAATAAAAATAGATCATCTACTTTTAAAATTAAAAAGATGGTAAACAATAGTAAAAATTGAATAAACCATCCACGTTTACACATAAAAATTATCCGTTGTAGTTTTAATATGGAGTTTATATCTTAAAATGTTACTCAACTTTGAGAATTTTTCATAGCGAAGTCATTGAATTTTGTTTTGTATCAATAAAATCTCTCAATTAGGCATTTGTATCAATAAAATCATTTAACTAAATTAATTATTATGTAAATATGAACCCATGAAAAAAATTAAAATTTTAAAATTTGATAAGATAAAATATTTTTTTTATATTATGTAAATATGAACCCATAAATAAATAAAATTTGTAAGCTACTTTATTTAAATAAATTTACTAGTACAAGACTATAAATATAAAACATTAAATCAAGAAAATAAAAGAAAATGATTAAAAGGTTTTGAGGGGATTGAGAGATAGTTTAGTCATTTAGTGGTCTTATCCAAGGATTATTAAACCTTAAATTAGTTATCCCTTCATTTTCTAGGGATAAAATAAGACCTTACATGAGATATAACTAATCTGTGGATTAAGTTAAATAAAGTAACCAAACAATGGATTTTTTGGACTAATTTTAATCTAGAACTATTTTATTAATGCTGCCTACCAAACGGGTCCTAATTGTCTTTAATTTCTTACACTAAGCCTGAGCGCATCCGGTGCTTGTGTGGCCTAATGGTTTTTCTTCTCACTAACTTATTTCATCTAAGTAAATTTTGTGTTAGCATTTTTTTGTAATACATAACCTCAAGACATTAGGCCCTCAAGATAATAGGTGGTTGAAGTTCTATCAATTTTCAGTTTAGGCTGATCGGAAGTGTCATGAAGCAAACCGTTGAATATCACTTTTATAAGGGTGTCTTCTTTTCACTTCCATATTCAAATAAAGCCTTCTTCTCTTTCTGTGGAAGGATTTGATTATTATCTCTACATCAATAATATAACTAGTTCATCAAAATTGTGTACCAATCGACTTTTTGCTAGATGAATTTGCTTAAACCTTCGAGTTGGTAATTGTTAATTCGAGTTTTGGAAAATTACTTGGTAACCTTTTGTAGCATGGTAGTTAGGACTCAAATAGATTATTTACTTCTACAGAAGGGTGATAGAAGCCTTTGTAAGGATTGTAAGGTTATTCTGAGTGAAAATATTACTACCTAACTTAGGCTTTTGGTGATGGGGGGGGGGGGGGGGGGCTAACTCCTGCCCTTTCTCGAGAGATGGAGGAGAAGTTGATTGGTTTGGTGGCTTGGAATAGTAGTAGGGATGTGAGTGACATGTGGGATATGACTGCTAGTTGCATTAGAAAAGTAGCTATCAAGGTACTAAGGGTATCGAGAGGGATCTTTGGTGGTCGTCAAGGAGATTGGTGATAGAATGAAGAAGTTCAAGGCAAAATGAAAGCTAAGAAGGTTGCCTATATGACGTGATTGGAGAGTGTGGATGAGTGTGAGAAGCAAATGCTTAAGGTTATCTGTAAGACGGCGAATATAGAAGCAAAGTCGGGGATCACGAGTGCTAAGATGACAACTTTTGAATGCTTATATATCAAGCTAGGGGAAAAAGTGGGGATAAGAGATTATATAGGCTCATGCAATCAAGAGAAAGAAAAGCTCGTGACTTGGATAAAGTGATTTCTATACAATATGCCAAGTCCTAGAGCTCCTTTCAAGTAACATAGAATCTGTTCCAAAGCTGCCCAATGTTTCATCGTAGGTGCAGATATGAACTGACTAACAACACTTCTGCAAAAGCAATATCCGAACGAGTCACTGTGAGGTACTTTAACTTCCTAGCTATCCTTCTATATCTCTCTGGGTTATCATAAGGATCACCATCATCTTTCATAATATGAACATTAGGAACCACTGGAGTACTGAAAGGTTGGCTGACAATTTTTCAATTTTTGCAAGTAGGTCAAGAATATACTTTTTTGAGGTAGAAGAATTCCTATCTTGCTTTCATTTACTTCTACTCCCAAAAAATATTTCAACTGGCCTAAATCCTTCGTATGAAATCTAGTATGTAAGAACAATTTAAGGGAAGATATCCCCTCAGAATCACCTCCTGTGATGGCAATGTCATCAAAATATACAACAAGAAGGATACTGCCAGCTGCAGATAGTTGGTAGAAGATCGAGTAATCATATTTGCTCATTTTCAATCCAAACTCCTGAATACCTCATTGAACTTGCCAAACCAAGCTCGCGGACTCTGCTTCAAGACATACAAGGACTTCATCAAATGACAGACTTTCCTATCCTCCCCTTCCTAGACCAATAAAATCGGGTGGTTGCTCCATATACACTTCCTCTTGAAGATCACCATGAAGGAATGCATTCTTGATATCCAGCTAATGTAAAGGCTAATTTTCAGAAGCAACTAGAGAACTGAACAAGCGTACAGAAGTGGGTTTGGCAACTGGAGAAAAGGTGTCTAAATAGTCCACCCCATAAGTCTGAGCATATCCTTTAGCCACAAGCCTAGCATTAAGTCTTGCCACATAACTGTCTAGATTAGCTTTAATTGTGAATACCCACTTAAATCCTACGAGTTTCTTCTTGTCAGGTTAATCCACCAAATCCTATGTGTGATTTTCCTCTAATGCATGTTTTTCCTCACACATCACATTCGACCATCTAGGATGATGCAAAGCTTCCTTCACACTTTTGGGTACAGAAACATAGTCTAAATAAGCATTCAAGGATATAGATGTAGGAGATAAGCGATCATAGAAAACAAAGTTAGCAATGGAATATGTGGATTTGCAAATCCGTGTACCTTTACGAAGAGCAATAGGGAGGTCAAAATTTTCTGGAGGATCTGATGGAAGAGGATCAGATAGAGGAGGAACTGGTGCAGGGCATGTATCATTAGTCTCTTGTCTCCTCGAATAAAGTTGAACAATAGGTGGTCTTGCTGGAACATGTGTTGAAGCCGCAGTAGTCCAGTGGTGCTCAATAGAGTAACTAGTAGATGGAAGAATAACATCACTTGATTGTACAACACGAGTAACCTGCCTGGTAACATTTGAATCCATTGGAGATTCAATAGGCGTACAATCTATCATCCCTGTTTGTTCAAGAATATCAAATAAATACCTTTTTTTGTGAAATGTCCTGATTTGGACTGAGCAACCTTAATGCCCGAGGTGATGGAAAAGGTGATGTTTCAATTTGGTATTCCCTCATCATCATTGCCTATGATAATTATGTCTTCAACATACACTACTAAATACATGCACAAACCTAGAGCAGAGTGACAATATAATACAGAATGATCAACTTCACTTTGCACCATGCAAAACTCTTGAATAACCATGCTAAATTTCCCAAATCATGCTCGAGGAGACTCCTTTAGGCCATAGAGTGCTCGTCGTAGTTTTCACACCGTGTTACTAGACTTCCTCTGAGCAACAAAACTAGGTTGTTGCTCCATATATACTTCATCTTCTAGATCTCTACGAAGAAAGTCATTTTTAATATTCAACTGTCAGAGAGGCCAATGATGAACCGCAACCATGGATAAAAAGAGATGGACTGAAGCAATCTTGGCCACATGAGAGAAGTATCACTATAGTCGAGATAAAAAATTTGCGTTTAACCCTTGGCCTCTAGTAAAGCTTTTTAGACGGTCAATCTGTCCATTGGGGCCATCCTTCACCATATATACCCAATTGTAAGTTTTGGTACCAAAATTGTACACACTTATTCATCCATAGAGATACAAATTTATAGTACAAACAAATAAACTAACTAGCAATCAGATCCTTGATTTTAAGAGACTTGAGGTTCAAAGGATGATTTTATTTGATCTTTTAATATCCTAACTATTTAATGGCATATTAGATATGATTTTATCAAATCAAATTAAGTCCTACAAATCATATCTGATTACATTTTGATATTTACAAATCAACACTGCCCCTCAAGTTGCCATATAAATATTTGTCATGCCTAACTTGCTTACAAGAATTTCAAACTTTGGTTTAAACAAGATTTTTGTGAAAATATCCACAATTTGCTTATTTTTTGGGATGAAAGGCATGCGCATATCTCCTTCTTCAATATTCTCTTTTATCAAGTGCCTATCCACTTCAACATGTTTTGTTCTGTCATGTTGAACTGGATTGTGAGTAATACTTATGGAAGCTTTGTTGTCACAGTACAACTTCATTGGTAACACAAGGGGTTTTTTCAATTCTTCCATCATCTTCTTGATCCAAATCATTTCACGGATCTCATGGACCATAGATCTCTATTCAGCTTCAACACTGCTACAGGATACGACATTTTGCGTTTTTACTCTTCCAAGTCACGAGAATTGCCCAGATAAAAGTACAATTTCATGATGCACACCTGTTATCAATAGTAGAACCTGCCTAATCTGGATCTGTAAAGCTTACAATGCTCCTATGTTGGCCTTTTTTGAAAAGCAATCCTTTACGTGGTGAACTTTTTAGTATCTTAAAATCTTGTAGATCGCTTCTTGATGCTCTTTCTTCGAAGAGTGCATAAATTGACTCACTAAGCTTACAACAAAAGCTATATCATATTTTTTATTTGCACCAGGTGTCCGAGTCTCTTAGAGCCCCGACTAATCCCGGAGGTGCACAGGCCCTCGGCAAGGAGTTTCCCGCAAGTGTACAATGGTTAATTCAGGTTTTACCCAGTCCGATGACCCTCAGAAATTGTTTGCACCTTGTGGGTTTCGAACTTGAGATTTTGAAAAGGAGTAAACCCCAAGGCTCAAGTCTATTACCACCAGGCCAACCCCTGAGGGTTCAAAAGCTATATCACGTTGAGTGTGTGACAAGTAAATCAACTTCCCCACTAGTCGCTGATGTTGACTTTATTTAATTGAATTTCTTTCTTTGTTTTTGAATTTTATATCCGGATCAATAGGTGCTTCGTCTGGATGACAACCACTCATTCCTGTCTCTTTTTAGAAGTTCTAGTACATACTTTCTTGGTGACACCATAATGTCTTTTCTTGATCTTGCTGCTCCCATGCCCAGAAAATATTTCAACTGGCCCAAATCTTTGATTATGAACTTCGAGGCAAACTGTTATATTAGATTCTTTATTCGACAAGTCATCTCTTGTAGTATGACATCATCAACATATATTATTAAGATAGTTGTCTTTCCCTCAAAAGAGAGTTGAATGAACATGATATGATCTGCTTGCCCTTGAGTATACCCTTGTTTATTTTCACAAATTGAGTGAACCTCTCAAATCAAGCTCTTGGTGATTATTTGAGCCTGTAGAGAGATTTCTTGAGCTTGCATACTCTAGTTTCAGCAAAGGTGACAAGCTTACTTTCATAGACTCTTAAACAAAAAAGGTGATAGAGATATTGAGCTGGGTGATTTGGCGCACTCAGATAGTCATCAAGATTTTGGCTACTGCAGGCGTTTCAGAGTTGAGGAGGTTAGGCGTGCTATTAGTAGGATGAACATAGGGATAACAATTGGACTTGATGAGATTTCGGTGGATTTTTGGAAGAGCACGGTCAAGGATGGTATGGAGTGGTTGACTAGGTTGTTTAATGCTATTATAAAGACTACTAAGATGCCCATGGAATGGAGGAGAAGTACAATGGTTCTATTGTACAAGAACAATGGTGATATTTAAAGTTGTAACAATTATAGGGGTATCAAGTTGTTAAGCCACACTATGAAGGTCTGGGAGATAGTGGTGGAGATGAGGGTGAGAAAATGAGTGTGTATTTTAGAGAATCAATTCGGATTTATGTCGGGGCGGTCGACTACTAAAGCAATTTATCTTGTTCGGAGATTAATGGAGAAATATAGGGAAAGAAAGAGGGACCTTCATATGGTGTTCATTGATCTTGAGAAGACCTATGACAAAGTTCTGAGGCATGTCCTATGGAGGTGTGCGGAATCTGTTCCAATGGTGTATATTAGGGTGATAAAGAACATGTATGATGGAGCCAAAACTCGAGTAAGAATGGTGGGAGGAGACTCAGAGTATTTCCCTGTTGAGATGGGACTTCATCAAGGATCTGTGTTGAGCCCTTTTCTTTTTTCCTTAGTAATGGATGAGCTGACACGGTCTATTCAGGAGGAGGTTCCATGGTGTATGCTATTTACTGACGACATAGTACTGATTGATGAGACTCGGAATAAAGTTAATGATAGGTTGGAGGTTTGGAGACATACTTTGGAATCCAAAGGGTTCAAATTGATCAGGACCAAAATAGAATACTTGTAGTGCAAATTTATTGTTGCGGGACATGATGCAGACACTGAAATGAAGCTTGTCACTAAACCTATTCCCAAGAGAGAACTTTAAATATCTTGGGTCTATCATCCAAGGTAGTGGTGATATCGATGATGATGTCACACATCATATAGGGCAGCATGAATGAAGTGGAGGCTTGCCTCTAGAGTATTGTGTGATAAGAAGATACCACCTAAAATTAAAGGTAAGTTTTATAGAATGGTGGTTAGACTGTCGTTGCTATATGAGGTGGAGTGTTGGTCAATCAAAAACTCACATATCCAAAAGGTGTAGGTTGCGGAGATGAGGATGTTGAGATGGATGTGTAGTCATACTATGAATGATAAGATTAGGAATGAGACAATTCGGGAGAAGTTGGGGATGGCTCCTATGGCAGACAAGATGAGGAAAGCGAGATTGCGATGGTTTGGGCATGTGTAGAGAAGAAGTGTCAACGCTTCTATTAGGAGGTGCAAGAGATTGGATTTAGGGGTTACATGGAGGGGTAGAGGTAGATCGAAAAAATATTGGGGGGAGGTGATTAGACAGGATATGGCTAAACTTCATCTCACCAAGGATATGACCTTAGATAGGAAGAAATGGAGGTCACGTATCAGAGTAGAAGGTTAATAGGCTAGTAGGGGTAGGTTGATGTATGACCTTGTGTTATAGTAGGTTAGTAGGATTTATCGCGTCTTTATATTTTGTATTGTTATTGTTTGTCTTATATTTGTTACTTTTATTGTATTTATATATTATCATTTGCTTCCCACTTTTATTGTCTTTCTTATATTTTTTATTGTCCCTCGTATATCTAGTATCTTCTGCTTTTGGGGTTTGATATCTTTGAGACAAGGGTCTTCAAGAAACAACGTCTCTATCTCTATGAGGTAGTGGTAAGGTCTGCATACATTTTACCCTCCCCAGACCCCACTTGTGGGATTCCACTGGGTATGTTGTTGTTGTTGTTTTTGCGTACTCTAGTTTCATACTTTCTTCAAAATTTGGAGGAGGATCCATGTAGACTTCCTCTTCGAGTTTTCCATTCGCGAATGCATTCTTCACATCTAGTTGTTAAAGGGGCTAATCAAGATTGGATAATGATCAGAAGAACCTTGCTTGAGTTCAGCTTGGCAATTGGAGCAAATGTCTCAAGATAGTCAATCCCACAGGATGAGTAAACCTTCTTGTTACCAAACGTGCATTATACTCTCCAAGGACCCATATAATTTAAATTTGATGGTGAACACCCACTTGCAGCCCATAGTTTTCTTTCCACGTGGTAGTTCCACTATTTTTCAGGTTTCATTTCTCTCAAGAGCATTCATCTCCTCTAGAATTGCCTCTTTCCACATGGGAACATTCAAAGCATCCTGCAGATTTCTCGGTATCTCCATTCCAGATAATTGAGAAAGAAAAGCTATATAGGAATGGGACAAGTTTCTATATGACACAAACTTTAACATGGGATGTTTTGTGATTTTTCTTACCCCTTTATGTTTGGCAATTGAAAGATCAAGGTCAAAAGTAACAAGGAGCAAATCAAAATCAGGTTCTGGAGAATTACCTTGCATATCAGTTAGATCTTGCAGAGTGGACTTTTGGTTCTGATGAGAGTCCTTAGAGGGTGTTTGGATAAGCATTTTTTACGTTACTTAAAAGTGAAAAGCGAAAAGTCAAAAGTTGGTAACTGACGTTTTGCTTTTTCTGTTCTTTTTCAAGCCTAAAGTAAAGTGCTTAAAAACACTTTGTGCCTTTGCCAAATACCTCTAAAAATTTAAAAGTGCTTGAAAGTCCAAAGTACCTAAAAATAAGCCTATCCAAACACCCTCTTAGTCCCTTTTCTTGATTCCAGTTTCTTCTCATGTAAACTTGTAATTCCTTTGTTTGTTCCATGTCCTTGTCATTAATTGTATCATGAAAAGGCTCTATTGTCTCAGTTTCCTTATTTTCATTATTCAAGTTGTGATCTCTTACCTTATCTAGGTTGTTATTACTAAAAGTACTATTTTCCATATCTATCATAAAACCTGGATCTCTTTTTCTCTCACATGTGAGAATCCTTACTATCCATTGAATCTTTACTATGTTTCTCCCCCTGAAGATGAGTTCCAAAAATAATTGAGATTCAGAAAAAGTGACATCCATTATGACAATGACCTTCTTAGTATTTGGGTCATAACATTTGTATCCCTTTTGACTAGGGCATAATCAACAAAAACATATTTTTAAGCACGTAAATCACATTTACTCCTATTATGATCATGAACATGAACAAACACACTACACCTGAAGACTCTCAAAGATAGATCAGTGGTCAATCTAAAAGTAAGGAGGTATGTCTTGAATATACTGAAAGGGGTTGTAAAACCTAGAACATGGGAAGGCATCATATTAATAAGATAGGTGGATGTCAAAAGAGCTTCTCCCCAAAGAAATTTAGGGACTCCACTTGTGAATATTAAGGCTCTAGTTACCTCTATAAGTGACTATGCTTTCTCTCAGCTACTCCTTTTTGTTGGGGTGTATCAGGACATGAACTTTGGTTAATGCACCTGGACTTAACTCATCTCCAAAAGCTAGCTCACGAGGGAAGGATTATCCAAGTTCATATAGGGAGTCCAATTTACTATCCCTCTTTTTTATGTGGGATCTTAACATTCTTCCACATGCCTAGACCTCATTGAAGCACAGACACTATAATATGGGAGCCCAACATCGGTGAACAAAGAATTGGAATGGGCTTGGTTCTGATACCATGTATGTTTTGGTACCAAAATTATACACGCCTAATCCCTAGAGATACAAATGTATAGTACAAAAAATATACTAACTAGCAATCAGATCCCTTGATTCTAGGAGATTTGAGAATAAATGAATGATTTTATTTGATCTAATATCCGAACTATTTAATAGCATATCAGATAAAGTTAAATCCTACAAAATCGTCTGATTATACTTGGATATTTACAAAGCAACACCAACGACAACCAACTATAGATTTATCTGGAGGTAGAGGAACAAGCTCCCTAGTACCACTCGAGTATAGGGCAGACATCTCTTCAATCATAGCTTGTTGTCGGCCCAGATGAGAAAGATCTTCACCTGTAGGCTTAGGAATAGACACAAATGATAGTGATGATACAAAGGCAGAATGAGTCGGTGACAAATAATGATAGCTCAAACAAGTATAAATAGGATGCGAGTTATGAGTAGAGTGATTACCTTTTCAAGTGGCAATGGAAGGACTTTGCATAGACAAGTCCTCAGTAGGCAAGGATTTTAATGGCGAGAGTGAATCATTTGGCGCGGACAATGATGATAGGTTAAAATAGTGGTGGTGGTGTAAAGGAGGAAGATAGAGTTATAGGAGATGATATGGATGGATAGACTATGTAGGGATCCCCAAAAGATAGAATTGGTAGAACCTCAAGAATGCCTAATTGTTGAACAAAAAAGGATGTAAAGTAAGTTTTACCTTCAAAAAAGTAACATCAATAGACATAAGGTGTCATTGGAGGTTAGGTAAGACGCATTGATATCCTTTTTTGGTATCCTTGAATAGCTAAGAAAGACACATTTATGAGCATGGGGAGCGAATTTGTCTTTTTCTGGAGTGAGTATATGGACGAAGCATGTGCTCCCAAAGGCATTTGGTGGAAAAGAGAATAAGATTGCCTGGTGAACAAAATAGAGTGTGGTACCTAATTTTGAATAGCAAAGGAAGGCATACGCTTAATTAGATAACAAGATGTGAGCACTGTGTTCCCCCCAAAATGCAATGGAACATTTGCGTGTATGAGAAGAGTGCGTGCAATCACAACAATATGCCTATTTTTTTTTCTGCAATCCCATTTTGTTGTGTAGTGCAAGGACAAGATGCCTAATGAAGAATTCCATGAGAAGACATAAATTGTTTAAATTGAGATGCCAAATATTCACGTGCATTATTACTATGAAAAGTGAAAATAGAAATACCAAATTGATTTTTTATTTCAGCACAAAAAGTTTGAAATATGAAAATAATTCATAACAAACTTTCCTTCAGAACATCCAAGTACATCTTGATAATCATCATTGAAAGTAACAAAATACGTAAATTCCAATGTAGAACTGACTCTACTAGGACCCTAAATATCATAATGAACTAAATGAAAAAGAGACTTTGCACGATTATAGAGTACGTGGAAAAGTAACTCGAGCGTGCTTCCCCAATTGAAGTTTGGATGAACTAGGGTGTCCTAATCATCTGTGGATTAATTTTGGAGAGTCTAAGACTGAACAAAATGTAGTGGATCTCCGAGAATCGAGATAATAAAGTCCATCTCATTCATGCACTTCTCGAATCATCCTTCCTGTACTGACGTCCTATATAACAACGAAGTTACTAAAAAATAAGATGAAACAATTTAAAGCCTTAGCCAAATGACTTATTGACATGAGGCTAAAGGAACAACTAGGGACACAAACAACATTATTTATTTAGAATCAAGGAAGGTAAGGGATTGGGTTGACCGATTTCGGCTTCCATGGTCTGAGAACCATTAGCTAATGTAATAGTTGTAAGGGGCTGAGAGTAAGTAATATTAGACAATAAAGATTTGTTACTAGAAATGTGGTTAGAAGTGCCTGAGTCCATGACTCAAGGGCCAAGTGTGGTGGACTGTGAGATACAAGCAACAGGATTAACAAGATTACTAAAAATTGGGCAATGGAAGCTATTGATGAAGATGTTTGCTTACTCTCCTGATACTGAAGAAAGTCATCATATTCTACCTCAGACAAAGAGAACAATTGATTGGTTAGATTACTAGTGGATTCAGTTTGAGCAACATGAGCATTCTTTGATTTATCATGTAGAGAGTAGCACACATCACGAGTATGACCCTATTTGTTACAATAGCCACATCTTGGTTGTTGTTCCCATTTCGTTCTCCATGTCGATTTCGAGTCTGAAATGCAGTCTGAGATGCTAGGACAGAAGAATCCGCAGGCAGTACGGGATGACTAGATGATATAGGTGGTGCAGTTAGTCATGACAATAGAGCGTACAGGTCATCCACAACAGGAACAATAGAGCTAGCCGAAATTTTGACTCGCACTGAGTCAAGATCAGATGGAAGTCCAATTGTTTTTCTGATGCTGCTCCAATTGTTTTCCGACACTTGGAGTGTCAGGCATTAACTTATTAAATTCTTCCATAACTGTCTGCCTGTCCAAGATAAGTCGATATATCCGAATCCTGCTTTTTAAGGTTAGTCAACAGAGAAATCACATTATAAAAGTGGGGTATGTCCTTTATATATATCCCAGGAGCCTTTTCCCAAACCAAGAAGCAAGTTTGGAATGGCCGGAACAATGGCATCACCTTTGAATCAATAGATTTCCATAATAGACTACACAATTGAGCATTAATCTTCTCCCATTTGCCCCTATATTTTTCAGTAATATCCTTAGCCTGTGTAACCACGTGATCCCGAACGCTTTGTTCCTTGCACCATAACTGAATAGAGGAGAACCAAGATAAATAGTTTGTAGTATCTGTCAAAGGTTCTGTGGTGATGCCATGGTTTGGGTTGCTGAATCCCACAGATTTAGTACTAAACATACTGGATCTGAGAGACATGAAAAAGCAGACCTATTAGTGTCCAAAAATAAAGTAAATTCTGGGAATAAACCTGAAGAACAGATCTGCAAAACTGGAAAAGTGCTTGCTGTCTTGCCGGAAAAAGTTACTGGGAAAAAAAATCTGCCAAAAAAGTGGCTGGAAACTATTTGCGCTGACTCTTTGTTTTTGCCGCCAAACCCGTCTCGACACGGTATTGGTGTGGGTGTGGATGCGGGGTGCGTCTCCGATTCTGTCAATCCCGTCCGGATACTTTGACCAGAATCAAGAACTCAAACGGCAGCATTTTTGGAGGTTCTAGGGTTTCGGTGTTCTTGTTCCTTCATCGTTTGGAGGAGAAAAGAGAAGAGAAGAGAAGCGAGAGGAGAGGAGAGGGGCTGCGGCTCTTAACATTCTTGGAGGAGAAAAGAGAAGAGAGACGAGAAGAGAGGAGAGGAGCTGCGGCTCTTAATGCCACCATTTTTTTTTTCCAGAAATGGTTAAAGACTCCGCCATTTGAGGAGAGGACAGATCATTCAGAAATTATTTCAAATTAGGGTTTGTATAGTTATTTTTAAATCTCTTGTTTATCTTTATGGGTTGCATGTTGCAATTTAAATTATTTCAATATTTGGGCCCAAACTTATAAAAATTGCTTCATTTTGTTTTTATTTTGGGGTAGAATTCCTTATACACCTTACAAATTATATTTATACATCTATTAAATTCAACAAATATCTTTTATTTTATAAAATACCTTTCTATATAATAAATGTATGTTATGAATATTTATTCCATAAGTATACCAGAAACACAATAATAAATTGGTGTTGCCAAAAATTATATTCATAGCATAAACAAATGTAATATTCTAGATATAAAAAGTTTATATATATATTTAATAAACAATATTTTACAGAATATCTCTTAAATTTAGAATATCTTTGTAACTCTATTTTTATAATGTTGAATATTTTTAGCCGAATCCTCGCACCCGTATCTTAAAATTTAAAATTTGCCGAATACGACTCTCGAATTCGCAGCCGTCTCAGATACCCGCACCCGAGTTCGAGCAACTTAGGCTTGAAAATACCACGCTGCGAGGATTTTGATTGTAATGGTGGTTTTGATATATGCACAATACCCCTGTATAGTGTTGGAATCGCTGAAAAGTGGAGGTTTTGCTG
The DNA here is from genome assembly GCA_038996855.1 of Solanum aculeatissimum. Taxonomy (NCBI): domain Eukaryota; kingdom Viridiplantae; phylum Streptophyta; class Magnoliopsida; order Solanales; family Solanaceae; genus Solanum; species Solanum aculeatissimum. The sequence goes on along the minus strand of JBCEWC010002973.1, from coordinate 15,058 downwards.
GAAAAAAAATTCTCAGCAATTTGTTCTCTTATTTTTCTTGTTTTATCACTAAAGATCTGATGCCATGTGAGAAGACAAGAGCTTCAGCGAGAACTCAACTTAATTATCCCCACAGGCTAGTGGGGTTTAAATAGCTGAGTATACATGTCCCAAAAAGGAAAGGAAATCAATACCTAATCTATACAAATCACTACCTAATTAAAACAGGAGTAAATATAGGAGTAAATCAATCTACCTGCCATGTTTACACAATATATATGCTATAGAATATCTATGTTGCTCAGACTCTTCAAAAATGTTAGCGGGTGTGTGTTGGATTGTCCAAAAGTAGTGCATTTTTGGAGAATCCAACATGGGTGCAACATTGGAAGTGAAGAGTCCGCAACTTAGTAGAATATTCCTAGGAATCTAACAAGCCCCAAGGTTGATAATCCTGAATTGGTTAGTCAGTATAGACCTATTTCCTTTTGCAATGTGGTCTATAAATGCATATCAAAGCAAATATTTAGCAGGTTGAAGGAATCTGTGAGTCATATAGTTGCTGATAATCAGGCTGCATTTTTCCAAGGTCGATCTATGTGCATAATGTGTTAATAAGTCACATATCATGAAACACTATAATAAGGAAAACATCTCCTAGATGCCTCATTAAAATTGATCCAAGGAAAGCCTATGACATGGTACATAGGAAATTCCTATAGGAAGCTATGGTGGGATATGGATATCCAGCAAGGTTCATACAATTGGCTATGCCTGTGTTACATCTCCAAAATTCACTGTTAACATTAATGAGGAGGGGCATGGATATTTTGAAGGTAAAAGGGAGCTCAGGCAAGGTGATCCTGTATCATCGCTGTTGTTTGTCCTTGTTATGGAGTATTTGTCAAGGGTTCTGAAATGTATGGGTATGCTGCCAAAAGTTCAAGTTTCATCTATATGTAAGTCTCTCCACTTTACTTTTGCTGATGATCTCATGGTATTTAGTAAAGGAGATGTGGAGTCAGTGACAAGGATTAAAGAAGATTTGGCAAACTCTAGTGCAGTCACTGTATTAATAGCAAATATGGACAAATCTAACATATTCCTTGCAAGTATGAATGATCAGATGAACGAGCAGCTATTAACAGTAACAGGTTTCTCACATGGGGTGCTTCCTACTAGATATATAGGAATGCCCTTATCCTTTAAAGAGTGGAGGAAGCTAGATTGTCATTTATTCATTGAGAAGATCATAGTGAGAACTAAAACTACATATGCTAGGCAACTATCTTATGCAGGGAGGCTCCACGTGATCTTTGCTGTTCTGTTTTCTATGCATAAATTTTTGGGGTTCAACTTTCATCTTACCAGAGTGTAGTGAAGGAAGTAGACATGAAATGTAGAGAATATTTATGGGGAAGCAAAGCTGAAAAGTGGAAGGCGTCTTTGATAGCCTGGGACAGAATCTGTGTACCTAAAAAGAATGGCGGGCTGAATATTACAGGTTGTGGATTGTGGAACATGGCTTTTGTTCGTATGTTGTTGTGGCAAATAGTCATGAAAAAAGATTCACTTGGGGTGAAATGGGTGCATGGAATTTATACGGAAAGTGTAAAAAATATTAGAGAAATATTATTGAATTGTTCTCTTCATTATTACATTGAGCTCCTATTTATAGATACTACATTAGACTCCTTTTCTAACTAGGACACTACAATACAATCCTTTTCCAAGTAAGATTCTATGTACTATTCCTATTCCTATTCTAAATAGGATTGTATATATTATTCTAAGTAGGATTGTTATTCCTATTCCTATTCTTAGTAGGATTGTATATATTATTTTTATTCCTATGCAAAAATGTAATTAATACGAGACCCGATGAAGAGCTTGGTAAGATATCTACAAGTTGATCACTCGACTTCACAAAATTGACAAGCACTCTCAGTGTGCTTAGTCTTCACATGAAATACTGGATTTGATGCATAATGTCGATAAAACACAGAGTGATAAATTCTTGAATTGCATTGTTGAACTTCCCAAACCAAGCTCAGAAGATTATTTCATATCATAAAGTGACTTACACAATCGACATACAAGACTACTAGAGTCCCCCTGAGCAACAAAATCAGGTGGTGACTTCATATAGACTTCTTCCTCGAGTTCATCATGGAGAAAAATATTATTAATGTCCAACTGATTAAAAGGCCAATGTAGAATGACAACTATAATAAAAGGGACATGCTATTTTAGCCATGGGAGAGAAAACATTACTCTAATCCAGCCCGAATATCCAATTATATCCAATTTTTTTCTTGGCAAAAGTAATTTGAAGTAGAAAACAAAAAGAAAACACTGCAGAAGAACTCTGATCTATTGGAAATAATGCAATGGTCATTGGAAAGTGCTCGAAATCTAGTATTAAATATATGGATCGTCTCGAAATTAAGAGATCAAGAGATGAGTGTTTAAACAAGAAAGTCACCATAACACTGGCCGAAACATGCTCATACATCAGATTACTAGATTTGATAGTTGAAAGTGGTCACAATCTGAGAAATAAAATTATATGAGTAGGGTTGGAATGATGACACAACTATACAAAGAAAGAATTATATGGGTAAGGTCAGAATGATGACACGACCTTACGCAAATCAGATTTGAAAAAAGTAGTCATCGAAAAGATGGCACGGTGCTACACAAATCGAATATGAGTAAGTAGTCATCGGAAAGATGGTACGGTGCTACACAAACACTGATGGATACAGGGTTGACACAAAACAACCCTAGAATTCTTCCCCTAAATATGCAGTTCATGCATCTATCATTGCCCTACTTTTTTTAACATAACTAATGGCCAGACGGGCGACATATGTGAGTAACAACTGCCCGCTGGCAACAAAAGCTTTTTTTTAATTTTCTACAAAGATCGTAGAAGCTTTGATACCATGTAAGAAGTATTAGAGAAGAATATTATTGAATTGTTGTCTCTACATTATTACATTGAGATCCTATTTATAGACACTACATTAGACTCCTTTTCCAATTAGGACACTACAATACAATCCTTTTCCTAGTAGGATTCTATATACTATTCCTATTCCTATTTCTATTCTAAGTAGGATTGTATATATTATTCTTATTCCTTTCCTATTCTAAGTAGAATTGTTTATATTATTCTTATTCCTATTCCTATTCTGACAGAAAGTTAGGAATTGGAGGCTGTTCAAAAGAATAAATACACAAAGTTCAGATATACTGACAAGATAAACAAGGAATTGTAGGAAGAATTGAGTTTTATAGTCATTCTAATGTGCATATAGAAGTAAAGTTTTTTGGTGGAAGCTATGTAATTAGTCATCCTTTCTCGAGGCTTGATGCTCATTGCACCCATCCTGGAAGGTGGTGATGAAATTCAGTGCTTATAGTTTGTTATTGTTTTGTTTGTTAATGGTAATTTCACAATGGTTTTACCAAAAAAAAGATGCATATAGCAAGGCCAAACCAAACTGTGTCTTTGCTGGGATCAATTGAAATGCTTAATCCTCATTTCATCTCTTGGTGAAGTGGGAGAATGACAGTGAGGTCCATTGTTTCTCCACGCTAATATTGAGGTTCTCTGATTTTGGGACTTTGGTACCTCAAAGGGCAGAGACTTTCGGGGGAAAATATTTTGCAACTATTGTTGTTCTTTCTCCTGCCTTTTCTCTGACGTCCCTGGCATCCAAATTCTCTTTTTTTGAGCTTCATGACTATTACTGCAATTCCCAGCACTTTCTTTTGGACGAAAGAACTCATGATATTGGTAAAACATTGTTTCATTTTTTTGATTGTATGACCCATCATATTTAAATTCATACAAAATAATTCAATTCAGACTTAATAACTAGATATCTACTTTCTCGTATTAGTTCCTGGTATAAATCTGGTCAACCATGTCCTTTATATAGCTAACACATTGATCTGTGAAATGTTAAGTGACGTGTCTGTCTACTTATAGTGGTTTATTTCAAAACTTAACCAAGTTCTATTCCTATTTGCAGTTTCAGCTCTAATATCAGTTAAAGAAAGTTTGATTGATAATCTGAAGCACCTGAAGGATTGGAAACAGGGTGATCCCTGTACTTCAAACTGGACAGGAGTGTTTTGCAATAACACTAAAGCTGCTGATGGGTACTTGCATGTCAAGGAACTGTAGGTTATTCTTCTGCATTCTGTAGTGTATGGTGTCAGCAATATTTTTGTTCTATGTGCAGAGCCATCAGCTGCACAAAATTTTTTGGAGTCTGTTAGTTGACTTCTCTTGTCATTCTAGTTTCTTTATCATTGCCTTGGATTCCTCAAACAAAATATATTTTCTTTTGCTTGTGTGACTGGAATACCTGTCAAATTTTGGGTTTTACTTTTTTGGAACAGGTATGAAAGACTGTTAAACCTCTTCCTTTTTGACTTTTTCTACAGTCGTCTCATGAATAAGAATCTCTCTGGAAGTTTAGCTCCTGAACTAGGAAAACTATCCCATCTTCGAATTTTGTAAGTTGTAATAAATATTATATTTTACAGATAATAATCGTATGGTGTAAGCTTCATTGTTTGCTTATCTATGCTACTTTCTCCTCTTATTGTTTACAACAAAGAAATTTCATGTGGAATGATTTGACTGGGAGCATTCCAAAAGAGATTGGAAGCATCACAACTTTGGAACTTCTGTAAGTTAGCCTTAATACTCCTTATTCCGCTTTGGGATGGAGATACTTTATTGTTGATTGTAGAGGAACAAGATTTACCTGAATTCTGCAGATTTGAGGAATTTTTGGCACTTGGAAAATTCTTTTTGTGAATAGTTCGTTGAGGAATAAAGTGAATTCTTGTGCTAGGGAAATTATTGATATTAATTTTTGTTTGATACTGGAGCAACAATGTTCATGCAGGCTTTTTAATGGAAACAAATTGTCAGGATCTTTAGCGGATGAACTCGGTAACCTATCAAATCTCAACAGATTCCAGATAGACGAGAATGAGATATCAGGAGAAATTCCAAAATCCTTTTCTAATTTAAATAAGATCAGACATATGTGAGTACTCATTTGATTGCTACCTTTAAGATGCAATGAAATCTAAGCTTTTGTCTTTTTTATTTAATTTAACATATGATACGGCTGCAGCCACTTCAATAACAATTCACTGAGTGGTCAAATTCCTTCCGAGCTTTCCAACTTGTCCACTATTCTTCACTTGTAAGTTAACAAGAAAGATTCCTCTTAGCTGTCACTTTTTCATGCGGACATACATAATCTCAGAGTCCTCTAGGGCATAATTCTTAAAAATAGTCTGTTTCTCTTAAGTACCTGATTGCTACATGATCTTGTGATAATATATTTTTCAACAGGCTTCTGGATAATAACAATCTATCTGGCGACCTTCCTCCTGAGTTTTCTGCACTCCCAGATCTGGAAATACTGTAAGTTCCTTGTGTATATTATTGCAGATACTACCCTCACCAAATGTTTTCTGTCAGATGGTTAAACAATCTTGACAAGTTATCTTTTTGTAAATTATATACAGTGTCCTGTTGGGTTTAAGTAAGGTGTGAATTGGGAAATGAGATTGGGAGAACTAGGAAATGTCGGGAACCAAGTAAAGGGAAAATGAAGAGTCATTGCTCCCTCATTGGTAGAATAGAGGAAACGTTTTGTCCTTATATTAGGAAACAATTCCTTTAGTTTTTAAAGTGTCAAGTAGAGGGGGACCCCTCGCACCGTCGTTGTCGCTCGGCTCGGCTTCGTCTTTGGCAAATGATGTGATTGATTGATAATTCATTGAATTATTAATTAATTATTAATTTGTAAATTATTTATTAATTAAATTAATTTGTGGATTATTTTTTAATTAATTTAATTCGCGAAATTAGTTTAACCGACTTTCAATTTTCGCGCGTAAATTAGTCCTTCTGAACAGATATCCTCTTTCCCAAAAGATATCATGCCTGTTCTGAACAGATGAGATTGCTTTGAACAGGTGAATATGCACCCATTGCTAACTATAAATAGAGAGGTTTCCTCTTAATTTTCAATCATCAATTTTTCATATTCTGCATATATTTTCTAAAAAACAAAGAAGAGTCTTTGTGTGATTTTGTTGTTGTTTTCGTGTTCGCCGGTGTTATTGAAGTTTGAGGTACTACTACTACTTTAACGTTTATCCGTTTTATCTTGGGAGAAAATAATCCATAACCTTAGGTACAGTGAGGGAATTAAATTCCTTAAGGACACGGTGTATTTTGTGGACTTGGATATTTTTTTGTTTTATATTTTCCTATTTCTGCATTACTAGTTCATTAAAGAACTAACAAGCTGAAGGAATTTAATATTTTTTTAGTTCTGGTTTTGGAGATTAAAGCCTTCTGTGCTTTTACTTCGGTTGAGTTTGAAACTGATTTGAAGTTATACGAACTTCATCATTCAAATTCATTCTGTTGACGATTTAAAGAATATAACATATTTAGTCTTTATTGTTAGTATTCTATATACTAAATTGTCTGTCTACTTGTGATAGAAAAAATGTCTAGTCCAAGTGTAGCCAATGCTGGAATGGTGAATGTTGCAGCAACATCTACTGCACCTCCAAATCATTCAAATGTTGCCCCTGCTGTCCCACCAGCTGAAAAACCTGTGAAATTTACCGGTGTTGATTTCAAGAGGTGGCAACAAGATGTTTTTTTACTTGATTACCTTATGTCTGCAGAGGTTCATCATTGAGAATGTTCCTGTTTTGTCTAAAGGAACTCCGAATGATGAACAACTTTTTGTGACTGAAGCTTGGAAACATTTAGATTTTTCATATAGGAACTACATTTTGAGTGACCTGCTAGGTGATCTGTACAATGTGTACAGTAACTTGAAGACTTCCAAGGAATTCTGAGATGCTTTGGAAAAGAAGTACAAAATTGAAGATGCCAGAATGAAAAAATTCATTGTAACAAAGTTCCTCGACTACAAGATGGTAGACAGTAAAACTGTTGTTATCCATGTTCAGGAGTTGCAAATTATAATCCATGATCTCCTAGCCGAAGGATTGGTTGTGAATGATGTTTTTCAAATGGCTGCTATAATTAAGAAGTTACCCCTTCTTTAGAAGGACTTCAAAGAACTACCTAAAGCATAAACGCAAGAAGTTGACTGTTGAAAATCTCATCATAAGATTGAGAATTGAAGAAGACAATAAGGCAGCAAGATCACAAATAAATTTAACAATAGCTGGGGCAAGTATTGTGAAGAAGGGCCAAATGTCAAAAAGAGAAATAAGTCGTCTAGACCAAAAGACTATCCGTCTTAAAAGAAGTTCAATGGTAATTGTCATAATTGTGGAAAGGTTGGACATAAAACTGTTGAATGTTGCTCTTCAAAGAAGCAACAGAAAAATAATCAAGCAAATATGATTGAAAAGAATGAGGAAGTGGAAAAACTATATGTCATGTTGACTCAGTGCAACTTAGTTGGAAATCCTAAAGAATGGTGACTTGATTCTGGAGCCACTTCACATATTTGTGCGGTTAAAGAAGCCTTTGCGATATATGCCCTCGCTGCACCTAATGAGACCATTTACATGGGAATTTTTCCATAGTAAAAGTTGAAGGCTATGGAAAAGTATGTTTAAAAATGACATTTGGCAAGGTGGTGACTCTAAACAAAGTTTGTCATATTCCGAAAATGAGAAAGAACTTGGTTTCTGTTGGTCTCTTAATCAAGAATGGATTTAAATATGTCCTTGTCTCAGACAAAATTGTAAGAATGAGATGTATGTAGGAAAAGACTACCTTACTGAGGGTCTTTTCAAACTGAATGTAATGGTTGTTGAAAGTAATAAAGTTCAGACTTCTTATTTACTTAAGTCAAATAATTTATGGCATTCTTGTTTGGGATATGTCAATTATAAAACCTTGCACAAATTGAGCAATTTGAATCTATTGGCTAAATTTGACAACAAACAGTCAAAATGTCAAGTATGTGTTGAGTCTATGTTAAATATTCATATAAGTCAGTTGAAAGGAATTCAAATCCTTTGGACTTAATTCACACAGATATTTGTGACACGAAGTCAATACCATCTCGCAGTGGAAAGAAGTATTTTATAACTTTTATTGACGACTATACGTGACACTGCTATGTTCATTTACTTAGTAGCAAAGATGACGCAATTGGAGTATTCAAATAGTATAAAAGTGAAGTTGAGATACAACTTAACAAAAATATCAAAACGATAAGGAGCAATAGGGGCGGTGAATATGAACCTTCTTTTGAAGAAATATGTTTGGAACATGACATTATTCATCAAACAACAACCCTTTACTCGCCACAATCCAATGGAATTGCGGAAAGAAAAAATAAAACACTTAAGGAGATGATGAATGTCATGCTGATAAGTTCTAATTTACCCCAGAACTTGTGGGGAAAAACTATCTTTACGGCTAGTCGAATACTCAGTCGAGTTCTCTATAGTAAAACACAATATATTTCATATGAAAAATGGAAAGCAAGAAAGCCTAGTCATGAATACTTGAAAGTTTGGGGCTGTTTGGCTAAGGTCAAAGTTTCTAAACCTAGAAGGACAAAATAGGACAAAAAATGATTGATTGTGTGTTCATGGGATATGCTACTATAGACGATAAAATTCGCATCGAGAAAATAATAATCAAGAACGAAAATGTTACAACCTTGTAGTATTTGATTTTAATATGTGAGTGTTGCTATCTCTATGAATCCTCTGATTCGCCTTTTCAAATGTAAATTCAAGGGCTCTTGAGCTTGATCCTGAATTTGAAATTTTTTCTTGAACTTTGAATTTTTTCTTGAGTTTGATCTTGAATTCAAGGGGCTTTTAAGCTTGTTCTTGAACTTGAATGCTTGAGTGTTTGAATTCTTGAACTTGTAAAGAAATTTGCGTCGTTTGATCCACGAGCTCTCTCTAGCTTTTTGTTAGAATTCTTGATGTCCTTTTTTGAATTATAAAACCCCTATTTATAATTGTAGAGTAGATGGATTATAATAGGAAAGACTTTCCTTCAGTCAATCAGATTAAGTAACATGATATATTGGGCCTTAATTACATGTGTTTGTCATTTTGACACGTGACATAATCCTATTGACTTCTTTGTTTGACTTGGCGTGCCACGTCATTTGACACGTAACACTAAGATGGGCCTCTACGATGAAATGATATTGGACTTATTAAATTGGGCTCATATATTGTAGCCCAAATCAATTAACTTGGACTTTAATTAAATTCGTATTTATTGGACTCAAGTAATTAACCCAATTATATTAATCCCTAACATTTATTTGGATTAATATATTCATGAGTTTAATATAATTCAAATCATTTTAAAATTTATATTTAATAAATTTTAAATGATTACAAATACCCCTGCTTCAATTCTTGTCGGAATTTTGTTTATCTTTTAAAAACTAGGCTTGAAGTATTAATTTAATATTATAAAGAAGCATTGACATAATATTATAATCTTATTATTATATAATATTATAATAACATTTGTGTGTAGAAGAGGAAATCATTCCAATTTTACCTTATTTAAAAGAAGGAGATTTGACCCCTTTTGTATTTCCGTTTTTTTTTTGGCATTAGATGTGCTTCTTTTTTTTTTTCATGAGAATCTTTTGGAAACCCCAACTTCTTCTTTTCCTTTTTTTTCTTTCCTTCTTTCCCCCCTTTTTTCCCTTTTCTTTCTTTCTTCTTTCTTTTTTCCTTTTCTCCTTGAATTTGTACTCACCTCTCTCCGTTTTCCTTTTTTTTTCTTTTTTTTCCTTCTTTCCTTTTTTTTAAAGTTTTTCTTTTACTTTTTAGACAACACCCTATAAATAGGGGTATGCTTCATATTTTTCAATCAAATTTTGAAGTCCAACCCTCAAGTGTCTTTGTCGAGGTATGACTTGTCTAATTTTTCACATATTGTTTTTTTGTTCATCCTGTTTTTGTAGGTAAAAGGGAGCAATACTTGTGTTTTACGGAGGCTACACAATAGAGAGTTTTACCATAATGCAAGAATTTGATCTTGATGTGTGAAGGGGATGTATTTAACGTCCCTACCTTAAGATGATAAATTTGAGGCTTTTACAAGATTTCAAATGCTTAAACATAAGGCTAGAAGATATTCCATTTTGGCCCAAATTAATGGCTCTTATATGCATACATTGTGATAGTCAAGCCGCAATAGGAAGAGATGGGATCGTTATGTATAACGATAAGTCTCGTCACATACGACGAAGACAATATTGTCAGACAACTACTCTAATGGAATTATCACAATTGACTATGTAAAGTCAAAGAATAATGTGTCAGATCCATTTACAAAAGGCCTAACTAGAGTGGGAGTTGAGAGATCATCAAAGAGAACGGGACTATGGCCAAGGACAAATCATCGCGCCGGTAACTCTACCTAGAAGACTGGAGATTCCAAGATCTAGGTTCAAGGAGATCAAACAAAGTTATTGATGACGGTTCAACATTGTCAAAATTATTATATGGTCCATTCTCATGATGAGACAATGTTCAGTAACAAGGATGAGGTAATAGGATCTTTTAATGGTTTCTAAGTTTGATACAGGGTACATCAAATAGTGTATCTACGGGATAACACATTTAGAAATCACCTATATAAGTGTGACGTGTAAGCCCTTCAAGGAGCATTCGATAAGGTTAGTTCTCTACGCACTTATGAACCAGGAAATGATCATGGCTGAAATGAACAAAGCAATGAGAACCAAAAACAGTTAAGGGTTAATTGTGTTACTTATGTTGTCTAGGTATACTACAAAATTCAACAGTTCAAAGATATCAAATCTACCGATTGATCGAGTATATTTGATATATGTTCACTATGAAAAGTTCAAAGGGAAACCTACCTATCCAGATGCAATTAATCCTTAATTACGGATCATACTGTTTTTCGTGCATATGTTTTAAACAATAGTCATTCCCCATTCATATGGGAGATTGTTGGATTTAAAGTGTGAATTAGGAAATGAGAATTGGAAAAATTAGGAAATGTGGGAGAACCAAGTAAAGGGAAAATGAAGAGTCATTTCTCCCTCATTAGTAGAATAGAGGAAAGTTTTGTCCTTATATTAGGAAACACTTCCTTTAGCTCATAAAGGGATAAGTAGAGGGCCCCCTAGCGCCGTCGTCATTGCTCGACTTGGCTTTGGCTTTGGCTTCGGCAAATGATGTGACTGATTGATAAATTTTTTGGACAATTTATTTAATCAATCTCATTAGAATTCCTTTTTCTAATATTAATGATGAGTTAATTCATTGAATTATTAATTAATTAATTAATTTATAAATTATTTATTAATTTACGAATTATTTATTAATTAATTTAATTCACGGAATTAGTTTAACCGACTTTCAAATTTCGCACATAAATTGTTCTTTCCGAACAAACATCCTCTTTCCCAAAAGATGCCATGTCTATTCTGAACGGGTGACTACGCACCCACTGTTGGCTATAAATAGAGAGACTTCCTCACAGTTTTCAATCATCAATTTTTTCATATTCTGCATATATTTTCTCGAAAACAAAGAAGAGTTTTTGTGTGATTTTATTGCTATTTTTGAGTTCGCCAGTGTTATTGAAGTTTGAGGTATCGCTATTTATTTAACGTTTATCCATTTTATCCTGGGAGGAAATAATCCATAACCTTAGGTACAGTGAGAGGATTAAATCCCTTAATGACACACAGTGAATTCTGTGAACTCGGATATTTTTTTGTTTTATATTTTCCTGTTTCTGCACTACTAGTTCATTACAGAAATAACATGTCCTACTTAATTGCAGGAACAAGTTCCACAATGTGTTTATGTCAAGTGGTTTAACAATTTTGGCAAGCCGTTCGTCTATAAATAGAATAGAAAGTCACGTTTGAACAAAAAGGATTAGAATAGACTAGTCATAGATTTTGAAGGGCTATTGACATGTTATTACTTATTTTATTTGACCGACACTGCCTTGATTATCTTAGTTGTACTCGTTTTATTAGCCAAATAGCCAGACAACTTATAATACAGATCATATTTTGTGAGACATCTTGTAACAGACATAGAGTTTAAGAACACTCCTGATCACCATCTTCAGATCTTTTTATTACTGTAAATCTTAAGATCTATCCATCCCTTGCCATGCCTGATACTAGAAAATCTTTTATAGAAATGTAAATTGCCTTCAGATTGAACCTTTCATGTAATCTGATAGCTGCTTTAGTTTTATAAATGCGATGTGTGTGAAGTTTCCTTTGCTGTGATTCATAGACACTAAAGTTTCATTCCTTTTTTTCTATATGCAGCCAACTTGACAATAACAATTTCAATGGATCTGAGATTCCAGCTTCTTATGGAAACCTTTCATCATTACTGAAATTGTAAATGCTCCTTGAAAAAATCCTTTTGTTTATTATGTTCAGTTTTCCTTCTTTTATATCCTGTTGATGAGAATGAATGTGTTATCTCTAAGGAACAATACAGTTATTCACACTCTGAAAGAACTAGTATAACTACTGTATTCTAGAGTGATGATGAAAATGAATCCATGCGTATGTGTAGGCTTATGCACCTTGACATTTAAAATTCTTGTTAGTTCTCCCTCATTCATCATGTGGTTTAGAGATTTTGGTACTAAACCAGAAAACATATTGGATTTCTCAGTTTTGGTAGTCTTTAGAGTAAGCATTAAAATTGTATCTTCACACATGACAGTTTTACTTTTCCTTTCCTCGTAGAGGTCTCATATATATGGGGGCCTGATACTTGTTTGTGAGCTTTCTATAGAGACTTGCTCTTATGGTTATACTTAGCTCTGAAACTTTTGTAGCTAGTATCCTTCAGTTTGTTTTCTTTTTCCCTTTCGTTTCTACTATACCATATACTTTTATTGGCATAAGACAACTTTTGAATTTTATGTAATAAAAAGAAGCCATTGAATGATAATCTTCAATCCTTATTATCTCTTTCCATGTATGGATCTTCCTTGATCGACAAAAAAAGTATTGTCGACACCATTTTTATTGCTTCTAAGACTAAGTGGGTGTTTGGATTAGCTTATTTGTAGTGTCTTTTGGATTTTCAGCATTTCTTTAGTTTTGGAAGTTATTTGAGTAACACAAAAAGTGCTTTTAAGCTTTTTTTTAAAGCTGAAAAAGTACACACAAAAAAAAAAAAAGAAGCCAAAAGTCAAAAGTTGGGGGTTCCCAACTTATGACTTTTGGCTTTTAACTTATAAACCACTTAGAAAGAAGCCAATCCAAACACCCCCCTAATGTGTTTGCTTATAAGTAGTAAACGTAAAGAGCAAATGAGAGCAAGTGTCTCCACTTGCTTTTCTATATATTTGGGCATCTGAAATGCATAGCTTAGTTATTTAAAATTGATTTTTACTTGTGAGAAATATTTTGTGAATTTCTTTGTATTTTTAAAGGTGTGAAACTAAGAATCAGTGCAGGCATTCTTTAATGCAGCTGATAATTGAAAAGTTGGTCAAACATATGTGTTTTGCTCATGGAGCTGTTTGTTGTATAACATAATGGTGGTGTCCTTTGAGGAGCTTGGCTGTTCCAACATATACCTGCAGTTTCCCACCATCGTAGGCACTAGGGTAACTCGTAATGGTTGGGCATATAGGAAGAAGACACCTAGTTCTTCTTTGTCAGTTAGGATTGAAACTCTAGTTTTCCATGGTTCCATATTCATCGACCCCTAGGCCACCACATCCTCGGGTTTGGATGCCTTTTTGACTTTCAGCTTGTGCATTTCTGCATCTGTTGTATTCTTCTTTCTCTCTTTTGATAATGGTTGATCCTTTATTTGGCTTGTGGTTTCTATTTCCTATTCAATCTATCAGGAAAATGTAGAGAAGGTTCAACACGTTCACTAAACATCTGAACCTAAGATGCTGATATAGATTGTGATCAGATTATTTCCACCTTAAATCTTTTTAAATCACATCGGTCCTAGCAGAGTTCTTATTCTATTTTGCTTTATTTTACACGTTAGATGATGGTGGAGTGAAAGAGTACAAAGGTGTTATTCCCGTATAGTAATTGCAATGGAAAAGACAGAATAAGAAAACGTTCAAGAATCTGAGTCCATCGAATTCACTGTGTGTCCTTAAGGAATTTAGTCCCCTCACTGTACCCGAGGTTTGTGGATTACTTCCTCCCAGGATAAAACAGATTGACAATTACAGAGTAACGGTACCTCAAACTCAGTAATTTTCAACGAACTCAAGAACCAGCAATGGCTTCACACAGACTCGAATTTTTGTAAGAAAATATATGCAGAAGAAGAGAAAATTTTCGATGTCTGAAAACACAGAACGGATCTCCATTTATAGGGAGAATTGGGTGCGAATGTGCCTGTTCAGAACAGACTCATCTGTTCAGAACAGGCATGGTGTCTTTTGGGAACGAAGTGTCTGTTGTAAGAAACTTTAGGCGCGAAAATTAAAAAATTAGTTAAACTAACTAACTAATTTCGCACAGTAAATTAATTAATAAATAATTCACAAATTAATTAATTAATAATTCACAAATATCAGAAAAAGGAAAATTGATTAAATAAATTTTATCCAAAAAATATTTCAATCAATCACATCATTTGCCGAAGTCGAAGCCGTAGCCATAGCCGTAGCCGAAGCTGAGCCGAGCGAGCGACGACGATGACGGCGCGTGGGGATCCCCTTTACTTGACTCTTTAAGAGTTAGAGGAAGTGTTTCCTAATATAAGGACACCACTTTTCCTCTATTCTTTAGATGAGGGAGAAATGACTCTTCATTTTCCTTAAATATATCTTCATCTTCCTTCACTTGGTTCCCCCACATTTTTTTCTTTGTCTTTCTTCAATAATATTTGCCCCTGCTATTGTTGAATTTTTCAGTGATCTCTTTTCTACCGCTTTGTTGTGCTCTTCAATTCTCAAGCGTACGATGAGATCGTCAACAGTCATCTCCTTGCGTTTATGCTTTAAATAGTTCTTGAAGTCCTTCCAAAGTGGGGGTAACTTCTCAATGAT
>JBCEWC010002972.1:0-32038 GCA_038996855.1 Solanum aculeatissimum | reverse complement strand
TATTAGAAAATAAATGATCTAAATAGATAAATACAAAATACGACACATGAAAAAAATTAATCAATGTGAGATGTATAAAGGTAAAATTTTCAAAATAAAAATACTACAAATTATATGTAAAATAACAATATAATTCTATTCAACTTTTATTTATTTATAAAGGTTTTATATATAAAGATTCTATCACTAATTAAAATCCATGTAAATTAGAATTTTTCTTAGCGGTTGCAGGTTTCCTGATTCAAATAAGGAAGAAGTAGAAGTAAATCAAACAAGGAAGATTTAGAAGTCCTTATTTTATCACTTTTTTCCATATATTTTAGAAGTCAATATTATAAATATAATTAAATAATCATTTAAAGAAAATTGGTGAAAAAATGATTTTATCAAAAACATAGTCTTTTAATGAAGGACAAAAAATTTAATCAATATTTCTAAAGACCTTCAAACTTTTAATATAGTATATAATATATAGATTCTCATTATTTACGTCTTAAGATATAATCTATTTTTATTAAATATTAATCATATTGAGATGTGTTTAGTCTTCAAGAGCAATAACTATTAAGAATAAAATGAGGAAAAATAATTAACTGTATTAAACTTATAAAATAATAAATAATTTGAGACAATTTTTTAAAAAATCACGAAACATAATTTAAGGCAAAAAAAAAAAAAAAATTCATGGACGTGAAAAAAACTAAAACAACAACAAAAAATGTGATGGAGGGAGTAGTAGTGGACTACAAAAATAAAATAGAATAAAAAATAAATTCAAATTTCGTCGTTAATTCATCGTTACATTATTTGTAACTAACAATTTTTTGAAATAATTCATTACTAAATAAGATTAGCAAGTGAATTTTATTGTTAGATGCAAAGTTTATCCATCGTTAATTTTTATTTTTATAAGGGTTCCTATATATTTTGGAGATGAAACTTGTTTTGAATATTGAAGTTGGTAAATAATGCGAACAAGGTCCCATTTAGAGTAAAATATTTTCAAGAACTTATGAAATTAAATAGATCAGTAGAAAAATGATTTCCTCAAAGAAATATTTTAAATAACTTGCGGAAAAATGAAAAAAAGTAACACCAGCCACTTATATTACTGTTTTTGCTTCATCAGTTTTTCGTTTTTAATTTCTAGATTTGTGGCATAATTATATATCTGGTTAAAAATTAGAAGACTGATTAATCCTAATCTTGTTACCTAATATGGGTCTATTTGATTCCAAATCATTTAATGCAATTTGTTGCTCACATGAGAGAACTGGTATTCCAAACCAACCAAAAGGAAAATAAAAAACATAACTAACAATATAACTGTAATAACCGTAACCACATAAATAATATAATGCCAAAGTGCTTACTTATTTTAGAACATGAAGAGAAGTTGACTAAAATTAACATGAAGATTAAGGGAATTTAAAAAAATGAAAAAACACATGAGACCACATGGAAATGGTATTAAGACTTGATAACGACTATTAGCAAGAAAATAGTCAAACTAATTATGGTTTATGATAACATGTGCTAATCATCTTACCTTCTTTAATTAATTACTTGTAATTCAAATTAATTATAAAGTTCTCTTCACCAAACCTCTTTCATTTATTTCTTTTCTCTGATTGATTTAGTGGGAAAAATTAAGTTGTTTACCTGATATTGACCAAGAAATGGTTTTGGACTGTTGCGCAGATACTGACAAAATAAATAATTTTAATATAGTGACTACACAAAATAAATTGTTTTTCAAATATTATCAAGTCAAAATTAAGAAAAAGAGAAAAAGAAACGCGTTTCGGCTCCAAACTAGGTTGATAAAAATTAAAGTATACAAATTTAACAAATATTTCTGATTATCAAGTAATTATTTCACAAGAATAAAATAATTATATTTGAAATCAATTAATAATGGAATAATTACACCCACAAATTATTGAGAAAAATTATTTACACAAAAAATAACCTATTATTTTTATATTACAAAAATTGGCCAAATTCGGCACCTTGGATTACATATTTTTACAAATTGAATTGTGTTGTCCATTGGCCTTCTGCTATGTCAGCATCAATATCTTTTTTTTTTCTTTTTTCCTTAACTGTATCCCCAGTTCTTTCTTTTTTTTTTCCTTTTTTATTTTTTGATTTTTTTTCCTTTTTTCTTGTTGCATTATATTTGTCGGTCAATTTTTTTTTTACTTTTTAAGTGGTGGGAAAAAGTAATATTTTTTTTATCCATTTGTCTATTACATAATTAATGTTAAAAAAATTTTATTTGCTCTTTTTTAAAAACTTGTTTTTCTTTTTTAATTGTTTCACTTCTTTTGTGAAATTGTTTTTGTCATTTTATTATTTCTTGCTTATTCTTTTATTTTATTAAGGTGGGAATGCATGATGGTCAAACAAATATCGACATCGATATATTACATAATTATTTATACAATATTTGATACACCATTATGCACCATTTATATAATATGATACATTTCATATCTATTTAAATAATATCAACACACATTTGTATAAAATTTATACAATATCGATACACGTTTACATACTATTTATATAATATTGATACATGATTATACATAATTTATAAAATGTCAATACATTACATAACTATTTATACAATATTGATTCACAATTTTACACATGTATACACAATCGATACATGAAAAAAACATTATTTGAAAATTTTTCTTTATATATATATATATATATATATATATATAAAGCCATAACAAAATAAAAATAAAATAAGTTTTTTCGAAAAAAATGATACCCAAAAAATACATGATTTTTATTTTTTTTTTGAAAAAAGTTTTTTATTCTTTTTCTTTTATATAAAAAGCCATAGAAAAATAAATATATAATAATATATATATATATATAAAGCCATAACAAAATAAAAATAAAATAAGTTTTTTCGAAAAAAATGATACCCAAAAAATACATGATTTTTTTTTTTGAAAAAAGTTTTTTATTCTTTTTCTTTTATATAAAAAGCCATAGAAAAATAAAAATAAAATAAGTTTTTTTTTTGAAAAAAACCCTGCCAGAAAAAGAAAAAAAGAGAGGCAATTTTTTCGAATTTGAACTTATTTTGAGCAAAAAGGACCTAATGACCTTGGGCTGATTTGATTTGTGTTGAGCCCAAGACCTTCTTGGGCTATTTTTGATGTAAATGGAAAGTGAGTTATATTTTATGTAAACAAACTTTTTTATTATGTATATATATATGTAATTGTCCCATTAATAATTGTATATATACCTAGAGCCGTCAAAATGGGCTTGGCCCAACAGGCCGACCCAACCCCACCCGTTATTGGGGTAGGATATATTGTGACATGATTTTTCAAGCCTATTTAGAACTAGGGCTTGTAAGCCCGGCCCAACTAAGCCCTTGACCCTTGAGGCTTGATCGAGGTCGAGCCGGGGTCGGCCCATAAGCCTAAAATATTATTTAATTTGAATTAAAATAATTAAAGTTATAACGCGTAATTGTTCTTTAGTTTACACATTTATTTTTTCAAATTTTGTTTACTTATTTATTTGTCAAAAAAGATTATTATTTTCTTTAGTCATAACATGACTCAAATTCATGATCATTATTTGTTATATTTTATTTGAAAATCTTCTTATTTCTTGATGTTATATATTTAATATATGAAATTATAATTAAAAGCACCACTAATCATATGTATAATGCATATTATGATTGTAATTATTATATATTTTCATATAATTTTGTTAGACATGATAAAAAAAAACTTAATATATTAATGAAATTTTAAGTTTAAATTTAGATAGAATTTTTTTTAAAAAGAAGGGCCAACTCGCCCCAACCCGCGGCCCTACTAGGGTTGAGCTGGACTGACCATTTCAAGGCCTTTTCAAATGAAAGGCCGATCCATCCTATCCCTTCAGATTCCTTGGTCCGCGAGACTTGGGCTGGGTGGGGGCTGGGCTAACCCATTTTGACAACTCTATATATACCAACGGAACCATTGACGAATTTACGGACTTGTATTGAAAAATTACATATATGTATCCATTTAACAACTTCTTATAGTTACTTACTCATACTTTGAATTTCATAAATAATAAACTCTTGGTGCTATAAATATTATCAACGACCTAAACTAATATCGAAACCTCAAGAAATACTTGTATGCTCCTTTTTTAGAGCCTACATAATAGTGTTATATATTTTTTTAAAAATACATAAATATAAATGTGTGAACTCATGCTAATATAATCAATGATCAATGATTGGGTGCACCTATCTAAGTGAGGTTCAAAATTTAAATCTTATGTTGACTTTTTGTTTTGTTCTAAAATTGAATAATATCCCTCTAAGTGGTTATTGGTTTACACTATAAATTTTTTTATAATTAAACTAAATATGTATATTAAAACTAGTAGTACTAAATCATATAAATACAATCAATGGATTCAACGAATCTCAATTCTTCAACATGAAATAATGTGTGTGTGTGTCTATATATATATATATATATGCTTACAAATAAGCAAGTTGTATTAATGTTAGGGGAAATAAACTGCTTTTTTTGGTTATATTTTGGGTGGGGATTTTGGCTATTGGGCCTTGACGTTGACAATATAAGCAATTCAAATTGAGACCTATGCAGACAACTGTTGATAAATTGAACTGAAATTTTTTTGTATATAGCAATTCAAAAATATTTTTATTATGCTGCATAACTATAGTTTGCTAATTATGATTCATTACTATAGAGAGATGAGAGAGGAGAGCGAAATTGAGAGAGAGAGGAAAGAGGCAAGTGAGAGAAGCCAAAGAGTGGAGAGAGATGAATTGTATATATATATTTGTCGAATTTTATATGTATATCTATCAAATAATTATACATATGTAACTGGTACACATGTATATTTGTACATCTGGCAAGCGAGATTGGAAGAAGGAGGAGAGAGGCTAGTGAGAGAATACAGAGAGTGAAAAAAAGGCTAATTGTAATTGCATATTTGCCATATAATTTGTTATATGTATATGTATAATTTGTAAATGATATACATATGTATTTGCATATCTAGCAAGCAAGACTGGGAGAGGGAGGAGAGAACCCGCGAAAGAGGGCAGAGAGGGAAAAGAGAGGAGAGAAGTGACGTGATTATAGCTAAAATTTGGCTGCAAGTCGTAATTAATTTAAATTATAGCTATGTTAGTTAATTAACTAGTGTGTATATATATAATAAAATTGTAACTCATTGCTCCAATATTGTCACGACCCGATTTCTCAAGCCATGATGGCACCTGCCATAATCCGCTGATCGGTAAGACAACCCGAAACCCAAAGTTGTAACTAATGGGTATAATGGGGGAAAATTAAATAAAAACTAAAAGGAACAAAAGTAAATATAGAAATAAGGAGAAGCTAGATAATATATATACATACAAAATACTGAATCCCTCCCAAAACCTGAAACTCACTAGTACAGAGCTACTACAATTAATATAAAGTGTACAAGTCCTAAAAATGGACCATACATATATACAAAATCTAGCTAGTCTCAAAATATATAAAAAGATGGGCCACAAAACTGAAGGAGCCAGAAATAATATCAAAATGGCAAGTGCTCTCCTTGGTCTTTGAATCTAATTGAAACAAGCTCAATCTATCAACGCCAGTAGCTGGCACATGGATCTGCATCACGAAAGGAGATGCAAAATATAGTATAAGTACGTAATAAAAGGTACCTTATAGACATCATAGGCCAACTGAGCAAGATAAGTAAAAACAATATGAAAAAGAGAAATAAATCTTAATAGGAATCGTGATAAAATATCTAAGACAAGGAAAGAACAGATTGAAACTAACTAAGAAATCTACACCTCTACACCCAACTGAGACACATGTGCACAATTTTAAGTAAAACCCGAGTGAACCCCCATAAGCTCATTGAGTACACAAAATAACTATACTAAAGAAGTTTAAGATCTAAAGTTCTCCAAGAGTGAACACCCTAGGGATCGAGGGTTTTCAAGGAATCAAATGCACGCATATATGCATACTATCAATGTATCAATGTACTTATATTTGTAGTGTATTTTTGTATTTGAGTATATTTATTTTATTGTTATTGTATCAAATGCATTTGTTTGTATTTGACATTGATTACACATTTATATCAACATATTAAATTGTATCTATTCCTGTTTTTCATTTTATATCAATATATTGTATATCATGTAATTTGCACATTTATATCAACATATTAAATTGTATCTATTCCTTGTTATTCATTTTGTATCAATATATTGTGTATCTTGTAATTTAATATACACTTGTATCATTGTATTTAAGTCTATTAGTTCCTTATTTTACATTTATATCATGTATTTTTGTCCACTATTATATATTTGTATCAATGTATTTGAGTATTTCTATAATGTATTCATCACCAAAATATATTTATATCAATAATATATTTAAATTTTAAAAAGTCTAATAAAAAAATGTGAAGGTATGAAATGATCTCAAAACGGCAATTGCTCTCCCTAGTCTCCAAATATGACTACAACAAGCTCGATCTATCAGCGCCGGTAACTGATGCTCAAACTTGCATCACAAAAAGAGATAGGTACCATATAAAAGGTACCCATTAGGCATCATAGGCCTACTGAGCAAGATAGGTAAAAGCAATATAAAAAAGAGTAATAAACCTAAATAGGAGTCATGATAAAATATCTAAAGTAAGGAAAGAATAGTGACAAGAACAGGTCAAACTAAGAGATCTACACCGTCTATACCCAACTGGGACACATGTGCATAATTTTAAGTAAAACCCAAACAAACCCACATAAGCCCGCCGAGTACACATAAGAACTATACTAAAGAGGTTTAAGAGCTAGAGTTCTCAAGAAGTGAATGCCCTTGGAATGTAGGCCTGACTTGGAACCCTAGATACTCATCTGATTTCTCATTGTGGTAGAGGCAGGGTCTTTAAGCTCGACACTTACCACAAATGGACAAATTAATAAAGGTAGGTCTTATACCCTGATGCTCTAAATAACCATGAATATATAGAGGCAAGAATTGTACCCTGATGCTCTACACAAATAACTAATCAAGGCGCCTGCCTAACGCTTTTTTCAATAGGAGCTCAATACTCACCAAGGCCTTCATTTCGTAAAGAATCAAGTCCACACTATATATAAAGTTTGAAGTTCTCCGTACATAAATAACCAACCCAACATCTACACTTGGGCTTCAATCAAAATCAAAACAAGCTAAACACAAGGTCTAGGATCATTGACGTTCCTCGAAAGTCATGAACACTTGGGAAATTATGGATAGTGGTATTCACGAGAGTACAATTACTGCCTAGATAAGGCCCAACTAAGGACTCTGGTCTACTATGTCATTTTACAAGGATTTAAGCCCATCGGAGCAACGTCCAGTGCATCTAAGATAAGTGTCCATCATCCTATACTAAGGCTAACATGCTTCACAATACCAATAATAAGAAACCAAAATTGATCACAAAACTACCAAGTAATAACAGGAATCACATATTTGCAAATACCCAAAGTACCTAGAAAAGACCTAAAATATGATTCTAATCTAAGGCATACTAATTAAGCTACCCAACCCCCAAATATTTCAACTGTTCCAACATGTTTTCATACAGTCTAGCTCAATCTAAAGAAAGAAGTTGTAGCCTACCTGTAGACTAATCACGCGTGTTCCAAGTCACTTAGTCAGAACCTTTCCTTTCTGGACGACCTCTGAACATTACCACTCTATTAAAATAGATTCATAACATCATTATGGTTGTTTAGACACTCAATTTACAAAAAATATAGACAGATCAATTTCGGAGCCTAAAATGGAAAAAATATGGGATCTACATTAGCAATTCTAAAATTACCACCATTTTCAAGTTCTAAACAACTCCTGGGCTTATGTCACAAAATGGGACACAATTCGAGGCTCGAGAATAACTCATGAACACTAATCAAGAAAATCATAATTTAAGTCAAAGAAGCTAATTATGGAAGCAACTAAATGTATGAATTTACTGCTACTGAAAGTCTCAACCACATTTCCAAGCTCACCACTGCGTTCCTTATGAAAATTTGCACAAGATAGCCCTTTGAATTGCTTAATTTGGAATCTAAACGATCAAGTTATGCCTCCTTGATGTTTCCTCCTACATGTTGTTCACACTATGTGGAGGCACTACTTGTATAGGATTCACTGTGAGATATATATAGATCACCACATCCATAGTACATTATGAGCCAGAGGGACCTTAATTCTAGACAACAGTGTTGGATTGTATAACAAAAATGCTGGAGGTAGAGCCAACTCATAAGAAACCTCATCAACTTTCCATAAAATCTTGGAAGGTCCAATATACTTGGGGTTAGGCTTGCTCTGCCTGTCGAATCTCATCACGTCCTTTATGGATGACACTCGTGAGAACACTCGATCTCCAATGTCAAAACAAAAGGTCGACACTTGCATCACAGAGGGATATTAGTTGGACTTTATATTTTTGATACTCCAAATTCACAGGCCAAAAAGGTTTAAGGCTTTCCTTACAAGAAATCCCACAATATGGACCTTTGAATCACTAAAAATCAGACTTGAAATGAGTGATTTAGGAGGGTTAGAAGTTGAGAAATGAGTTGGACCGATACCTTGATTAGCTATTTGCGTAGAGCATTGGGTACAACCCTACCTCTACAGATTCATGACTATTTAGAGCATCGAGTTATA
This sequence comes from Solanum aculeatissimum, assembly GCA_038996855.1. Lineage (NCBI taxonomy): Eukaryota > Viridiplantae > Streptophyta > Magnoliopsida > Solanales > Solanaceae > Solanum > Solanum aculeatissimum. Next base: position 23,264 of record JBCEWC010002972.1, on the reverse strand, counting down.
TACCCTTCCTCTATTGATTTTGAGTTCTTGAGCTATAGGCTCTGAATTTGATGATTCATTAGTCTACATTATGGGAATTTTTACAAGCATCATCGTGGTACTAGTGGTTTATGCTATTGTGCTATTGTGATAATAGAGGAGTACCTCATAGATTTGAGTTAATTGCTTGTACTGGTTGACTTTGTGTTAGATGTTCTAGAATTTCCTAGGTTTATTCTCCCCCCTTATTCTTTTTTCCCTCCTTATAGTGCTTAGCTAATGCGAGATTGTTGCCAATAGAAGGGCGTGTTAATAGGTGTGGTCCTTGCGATCTACTGTAGATCTAGTTCATTGATTCTTTCCTTTGGTTAAATCCTATTCTTAGTGTATCGATTGACGGAGTTTTGGTTTCCATCTACCAGTATGATCTTTAGGCTAGGTTACCTTTAGGAGACTCGTAATTTAGTCAGTACACCATTGATTATGCTTTAGTTTAGTTAGGTTTCTTGTTCTGGTCGTTGTTGCTCTTTGTGTAAGATTCTTCCAAAGCTGGTGTTATGAAATTGGTAGATAAGAATCAAACTAAATTGAAGTTGTTAGGATGGACTTTAGAGTTAAGGTAGGTAAAATGGTAAGGGTTCTTTGGTTTCTTCTAAGGTTCTACATTTTTTAAATCTAGTGGTTTCAACGTGGTTTGGTTTGCATGGGTGGTTTTGGGAATCTCAGATATTTCTAGTTCAGGCAGGTGAGGATTGGTGATAAAGAGGGATTTGGAAGGGTTTTTGTAGTTCTTGAAGCAAGTTGGAGTTTTTGTGACTTTTGAGGTACATAAGTGATCCTAGACCTTGTGCAGCTTGTTTCGATTTTGGTTGAATCCCAAGTGTAGATATTGAGCTGACTAAAAGGAACAAAAGTAAATATAGAAATAAGGCAAAACTAGATAAATATATACATATACAAAATACTGAATCCCTCCTAGAACATGAAAGTCACTAGTATAGAGCTACTACAACCAAAATAAAGAGTACAAGTCCCAAAAACGGGCCATAAATATATACAAAAGCTGGTTAATCTCAAAATATACAATAGGACTAGCCACCAAGCTGAAGGAGACTAAAATGATCTCAAAATGGCAAGCTCTAACCCTGGTCTCCAAATTTGACTACAATAAGCTCGATCTATCAATGCCGATAGTTGGTGCTCGGACCTGCATCACGAAAGAAGATGCAGAGTGTAGTATGAGTACCAAATAAAAGGTACCCAGTAGGTATCATAAGCCGACTGAGCAAGATAGGTAAAATAATATGAAAAAGAGGAATAAACCTAAATAGGAGTCATGATAAAATATCACGATAAGGAATGAACATTGACAAGAATAGGCCAAAACTAAAGATCTACACTGTCTACACCCAATCGAGACACACTTGTGCAATTTTAAGTAAAATCTGAGTGAACCCCCATAAGCCTGTTGAGTACATAGAATAACTATACTAAAGAGGTTTAGGAGCTAAGGTTCTCAAAGAGTGAATGTGTCATGACCCAAGCCTAGGGCCTAGGTGCGACATGGTGATTGGGAACCCAAGAGAATCCAAACAAGACTCATAACGTACATAAGCCCATCCTTGGTTGCAAAAATGTAATTCAGGCATCATTTAGTCATACTAAGGAGATTCAGGACTTAGGATGCAATCTATGGGAAAAGGGTCAAGGAATTTTCATCATTCATTTTCAAATAAGCAATACTAAGGAAAGAGAACATGGGACACACTCTATGAGGAGTAGGGCCTTAGGGAAATTTATCATGTCATTAACCATATCACATGCATCAACGCACATGGGATAGGAATTAAGGAATAACCTTTATAGAAGCATAAACATCACATAGTACGTACATAGCATGAGTATCCAACAATACCTCTAATCATGAGTGGGACGGGGGCCAAGATATGTCCCAGGCTCACCCACAAAATAAGAAGTAACATAGTCTTAACATAATCAAGATAGAAAATGGTTGTTTCCCTTGAACTAGAGGACTCACTACAAGCAAAGATCTTCTTACTGTCATGCCCCTAGAGGGTACCCTTGGCATGACCGACACTCAGAGACTATTGCTAGCCCCAAGCGAACTACTTGGCCTCCTCACATTCATTTAATCACAAACTATTAGTGAAAGACATCAATGGTTTAATAAATATTTAATGGAAAGCAATAACAATTTGATAATCAAAGGCCAAAGACCAAATAATCTATCAACCAACTGAGTAAGACTAGTATGAAAAAAACTAGTCAAAAACATAATCCAATCACAACTCAACAATTTAGTTTATGAAGCCTCTAAATTATCTGACTAAATAGTGTCAATGACATGTCCATGGGTACCTCAAAATAGAATAAATAGGCTAAACTCAAAGTTAGAATAGAAATATGATATCCTCCGAAAGCAGGAGAGGACTCACTAATCAGGTGAATGCAAATGAGTCCTTAACGGGGTGCCTGTTGATGAACGCTAGTACCTGTCTTTGCATCATGAAAAGATGCAGGCCTAAATAGACGTCAGCACATAGAATGTACGAGTATGTAATATGCTAGAAAGAAACATGCATCAAGAAAGAACAACATTAACTCAGACAATCTCAGTCATGAAGGCAAGAACTCACTCAAATGTTATAATTCTAAAGTAAGGATAAAGTTTAGGCAATGATCAATCATATACCATCTCATGTAATCAGTAATAGTACTATCAAGACCTATATGAGAGTTTCTCTTATCGACAATCATCACCTATGAACTAGTGATAATACAATAAGGTGATGTCGTTGCCACATCTATCCAATACCTTGCCAGGGTAAAGGACATCCCATCAGTGGATCCATAATAATAACATCAAGTCTTCTTTTTGGAGCAATAAGGAAATATCTGATTTTACGGTTCAATCCTCTCCTACGCAGTCTACGTAGTTATTGAGTTTGAGTTAGACTTACTCTTACTCAATTCGGTGCTCAATACTCCTCTCAAGACTCAACATGCTCATAAGGCATCAACCCTATAATTAACTTATTCAATTAGTCTCATTGGATATTTGTCAACTCAATTCATCATATCAAATATCAACTCTTTATTTAGGAACATTCTTTTAGGATTAGCTCATGACTCATAAATACTCTCTATCATCTATCATTCCAACGCATAGTATTTAGGAAACAAAAGTAGAGTTAAAACATTTAGGAATTCTATAGATTCTTTAGGCTCAAACCATACTCATGCATGCCCATTTAAGTGCAATATGTAAAATAACAAGAGTTCATTCTAGGGTTCATGCAGAAAAGTAAAATCATCTATTTCAAGTGTTTAATCCACAAAAACATTCATACATGCAAGATTTTATAGAAATACATTAGGATTTTAAGAAAAGCTTTTAAGAAACATTCATAGAAGAATCAATTCATTTACAACTCAATCAATCTAGGTTATGGGGCACATGAAAGAATATAATCCACGTTCGAGTTAGCCTTACATACCTGAAAGTTGTTTAGTCTTGGAATGGCTTAGAAGAACTCACAAGATTATCTTAAAACCCTATATTGTTTCTCGTTAAAACCTTACTCTAAGTTGGAGAACATGTTTTAGCGGAAAAAGCCTAAATAGATATGTTTAGGGATTTATTTTGGTATAAAACCATCAAGTTTAGGCTTTGGAAGGGTGAGAAAAGACAAAAATAACCCTTATTAAAAAGCTGCCAAAGTCATCCACGGGTTAATCTACGACCCGTAGAAACTTCTATGGTCTGTAGAAGCCCATCATAAGCTTTTGGGAAAATTTTGAGGTCTCTAAATCCATTCCACGAGCCCAAATCATGACCCATAAAAGCATCTACAACCTATAGTTGGGTCGATCAAGTCTGGGACTAAAAAATGGACTTTCTGAATTTTTTTCATGAGTTAAAAGTATGGGCCATCATTCAAATAAAAATTTTTCACGAGTTAATAGTACATGCCATTATTCAAACCATGAACCATAAGTCAGGTTGTCATTTACTTTACACTGACAGTCCGTAGTAAAATGGTCATCACTTTTTGCTTCGAACTCCAAATGAGGCAAAATTGGTGGCGTTGGAAAGATAATTTAAAGACCTTTCATTTGGTAGGTCATAGGGCACCTAATACCTTTTGTGATAAAATTTATGTTCATTTAAATTTGACCTTTATATAATCTAATACGAGAAGCTCAATTGATAGAAAAGGTTTGAACTCGACTAAGTACTAGAGGTCTCTTATGACCCTAATCCACCTTCTATATATACAAATGAGGCTTGAAACATAGGTATATGTAAGAATAGAGTTGTGAGGTGTCACAATATCTCCCCCTTTAGATAAATTATTCTTGGATGATGAGTAACTAGGAGACATATCAAGCACGAACACCATAAACAACTGAAATACTCGAATACTTATATTCTAGAAATCAACTTAACCTTAGGATTCAAAATTGGAAAATTATCTCCAACACCATCATTAGGCATGAATACAATCAAAGATTTGCATACTCAAATACTCATGGACTCAAGAGAGGTATCAACTCAGATATAACAACTCAACTCACTAATGGGGAAGCAACTCAAAGAGTAGGAATGAATCATTACCATCAATTTCATCATTAGGAGGCACGAATAGGTGAAGGTATCTAGCCTTCATATCCTCTTCAACTTCCTATGTGGCCTCTTGATGTGCTGCCAAAATACAACACTTTTAATGCTTAAAACTTGGGATTTTGTGTGTTCTCAAAGCGATGTTAGTAGAGTTGATGTTTATTTTTGCAGGATTTCAGTGTTGGCATGGTTCTGAGCTTAAAATGCAGTTTCTACACAAATTTGGCAGTTTACGAGACTCTCTACGGGTTGTGGGTCATTCCACGAGTCGTAGAGGGGGGGGGGGTTTGCTTGTTCTTCTAGTTAGGGGTTGCAAAGTGAGTTCCACTCTATGAGACCAGAGCACGAGTCGTAGACCAACATATGAGTCATAGAGTGAGGTCGTGTGTTGAAGAAGCAGAAAATGAAGAGTTTTTGAAAGTGGGTTAGATGAAATCCTTCACGGGTCATGGAAGCCTTCACGACTCATGAAGGAGGTTTCATAAAAAGTTCCATTAGCTTCAACAACATTCCACAAGACCCCCACTCATGGTCCATGAACTGTCCTATGAGCTGTAAAGTATGCTCGTGATCAGTGGCGACACAGTTGTCCTATTTCATTTTGGCTTTGTATTTTTAGTACTTTAAATATTTTTTTAGGTTTTATCATATATAGTTCATAGAATTTAGAAAGTTGGAAGTTTTTAGATTAACGGAACATTGCTTACATACTTGTGAAAATCTTTTGTGATTTTTATCAATTCAAGTTTGCAATTTTATTGAGATTTCAAATTTCGTTCATCAGTTCTTATAGTGTAAGTTATTTAATTATGTACTCTTCTTACATGATTTTTGATCAAACATCAAGGATGCGTGGCTAAGTTCACAACTAGGATTGTGGGAACCATGATGAACTAGCTAAGATAAAATCGGATCACTTGCAATTTCTTGAATGGTGCTTTGGATGTATTAATTAACTTCTTCAATTTAACTGAATTTTAACGGAGGCCTACGTTAGAACTCGCCTACTATCACCTGTCCGATCCAGGAGGTGACGAATAGAAAAAAAAGTAATTAACAGAGGTTGATTTGACTATTTCTCAACTAATCAGGCTACTAGGGGTAGTAGTTTTGGTTTGGGATAAAAAGTAAGGGTTAATAACACCATATCACAGAGACCAATCCAGTAATGTGATGAAATTCACTTATATGCCCGATCAAGGATTTAGGAGAACCTAACTTACTGTCCTGCACTACACACCAAACAAGGGTTGTAAGTATCCGAAAACACTTAGTTAGGAAGTCATGGGGAACACGTCACCCTAGTTAGTTTCTCTACTGGTTACAAATAAGCCGCTATTATAGTTTAGAATTTACTTTCTTTGTAAATTCCCCATTTTCATTTTAGTCATTTTTATTTTCTCTATTGTTTTGGGAGATCTTAGAGTACATCTAGTCATGTTACAGAAAGTGTGCTAAACTGGGATCTACCATATTCCTCATGGGATCGATCCTAACAATGTTAGATTAAATACTTGAGTACGACTGCTTCAAAACCTCCCGAGTAGGGGTGTGTGTAAGAGTAAGCACAGAGATGAGAGAATTTAATGGCACCGTTGCCAGGGAATACAACTAGAATTGATTAGCACATTGTAATTTGATTGATTGCTTTGTATTACCCTAATTTTACATTTTTATTATTTTTGTTCTGATATAGGGTTTAGGTGAATGGTGCATGTCAACAACAGAAGTCAAGGCACACCCTTGATTTCTTTTGATCCTAAGATTGAGCAAACTAGACGGCGAATAGCCCAACAACCCAGTAATAATGTGGAGAATGCTGCATTGAATCCCAATGAGGACAACCCACCCATAGTTATTCCACAGCCGGTGGGACTCTGAGCCGCAACAAATGATTGGAATCAATATCGGCTCAACCCAATGGTTGTGGATGTCACTGGGGCAATAGTGTTACCCCTACTGCAGAATGACACTAAGTTCGTCGTATCGAGTGGGTTATTACAGATGCTTTAGAATCACAGGCTGTTCACAGCGCTACTATCAGAGGATTCACACAATCACCTGCACAACATTATCTTTGTCTTCAAGAGTGTAATGGGAAACCAAAATCTGTCTATGGATGCCACTGCGCTCCGTATATTCCCATTATCTCTTATCGGTAATACAACATCTTGGTTGGCTGATCTCTCACAGAGTTCGATCACTAGCTGGGCTGAATTGCAGATAACCTTTTTGGAGAGGTATTTCCCCATCTCCAAGAAGCGCAAGCTGAAACAGGAGATTAACAACTTCGAGCAGTTGCCTGGTGACTCGATCGGTACTACATGGGAGCAGTTTTTAAAGTGTTTGAGATGGGTTCTTGACCACAAGATCGTGGATGAGTCTTTGGTTGAAATCTTCTACAAAGCCCTTGATGAGAATGGGCAAGCAGTTGCTGACACTATCATGGGTGGATTGTTCATAGATCATACCTTCCAGGAGATTGCAAAGAGACTAAAGAGGGTCGTTAAAACAAATAGTGCATGGGCCACAAAGGACAAGACCACAACTCGAAGCTCATTTGCTGTGACTACTACTCTAGTGCAAGCACAGGTTAGTGAAAAAGTGATGCAAGAGCTTGCATGGACAAGTACCAATGTGGAGTTGTTGATGAAGCAAAATGCTGATAAGGTAAATGCATTTGCTCATCAGCCTGTTCGGACACCCATGTATGAGGAGTCCTATTTTAAAGTCGAGGCTTATTCCGTAGCAGAACAAATGAGGGGTTTCCAACCCAACACCCAGGGGTTCAATCAGGACTACTGGTGCTAAGGGCAAGGAAACCAAGGTCAGAACTTTGGTCATGAGGCAGCGTACAACAACAATAACATGAATGGTTTCTATGATATAAATAGAGGCCAAGAGAGAGAAGTTGAGTGGGGTCACAAAGATGGTTATAGAAGTGATATTTATGTCCTACCCCATAATCGTGATGCTGGTGCAATTTCGTCCAGAGTTGACGAGATGTTTGGGAGATTGATGAAAAAGACTGATGCACAGGATGAGACACTGAAGGGGATGAAGTCTAATATATCATCGAGTCTCACTCTATCGCAATTAAGCAGCTCGAGCAACAGTTTAGCCAAATCTCGACCCAACTCAACCAATATCAAAAGGTCACTCTGCCTAGAAATACTGTCCAAAACCCAAAGAATAAAGGACAGTGTATGGCAATCACAACTCGCAGAGGGAAGCAGACCACAGACCCTCTTATACTTGCAGTAGATGATGATGAGGTTCATGTTGAGGGTGTTATTGATGAGCAAGAAGAAATTAGAAATGTCAGATTTTAGACTGAGAAAAGTAATGCTAGATCAGCACTGTCGAAATTTATTCCTCGTCCTCCTCCCTTCCCACAAAGATTAAAGAAAAAGGAGGAGGAAGGTAAGTTCAAGCACTTTCTTTCCATGTTGAAGAAATTGTATATCAACATTCCACTGATCGAGGCATTGGAGAAGATGCTCGGGCATGCAAAATTCATGAAAGACCTGGTGACAAAGAAGCACACCGTTAGTCAAGAACTCTCACATGAGCTCCAACACTGCAGTGTTATCTCTACACGGTCCTTGGTGCAGAAGAGAGAGGACCCTAGGGAATTCACCCTTCTTTGCACCATAGGGGATGTAGAATTCGCAAGGGCATTGTGTGATCTCGGTGCTAACATTAACTTAATGCCCCTTTTGATATTCAATAAGCTCGGCCTAATATCCCCTACACTGATTAGCATGTGACTTTTGATGGTTGATCGCACAGTGAAGAAGTCGGTGGGGATCTTGCATGATGTCCTCATTACGGTGGACTAGTTTATATTCCCCGCAAACGTTTTTATCTTGGACTACGAAGTCGACTTTGACATCCCTATCATCTTGGGAAGACCCTTCTTAGCCACTAGGAGAGCCCTGGTAGATATGGAGTCTGACCTCTTCAAGTTCAGATTAAATGATGAAGAAGTCATTTTAAATTTCTGCAGATCAATGAAGAGGCCTGACGAGCTTAAGATGGAGGTTTGGGCTATTGATGAAGTCTGAGTAATCAGATAGCCGGCGTCATGACGCGATGTTAAATCAGACGCTGCTTGGGAGGTAACCCAAGATATTTGGACAATGGATTGGAATTGTATAGGGTAACAATGTATATTTGTAGTTTATTTTGCAGGAACTAGACCAAGTCGACCAAATTTTAGCTAAAAATAAGTAGAAACTGGAGTTCACGACATACTCTATGGGTCGTGTTGCATTTCATGACCCGTGGACCAGCTCATCAAAGTCTCCAATGAGCAAGGATAGACTGCACTCCAGTCCACAAGCCAAACCCACGATTCGTATATAGAACTATGGATCGTGGATTGGGTTTGTGGACCCCAGATAAGTCCTCAAAATTTGCCTAAGTGTCAATGTCATCTACGAGACGTGTCACGAGTCGTACTGCATCATATGACTCGTATCACAATTTATAGATAGTAGGTGGGGGTGAAAGGGTTAAGGCTTTCACAAAACCCCGATTCACGAGCCATAGACAATTCCTCGACCTGTAATTGATGTTTCGTAAAGCCAACACCCCTTCAATCAGAACCCGACCCGATAAGGTTTAAATAGGGGTCAAAATAATTTTGACCCCTTTATTCACATAATATGAGACCAAAAAGACCCTAAGACCTCACCCCCGTCACTTTTCAATATTCCTTCCGTCATCCCACATAATGTTTCTGACCAAAATTCTGGTGACCCATAGCACTTAGGGTTTTGAGCCTTACTTCACTTCCCCATCAATCTTCTTTTAATCGCATTTCAAATTGGTAAGCCTACGATATCTAAAACTTACCTTATTGAATTGTGATTATTTATCGAGTTTTTACTTAGGTTGGGGGTGGGTTATCGGAGTCGAAATCGATTACTTTGCCTTAAGATATTTGTCATAAATTGTGAATGTTAGATTAAGGTAAAAGTTGATGTTAGAAAGGGTGGGCATGCCAAATTACATAATAGTACAGCTACTCGGTCATGTCGATTAAATTGAAAATGCATATAGATGGCCCAGTAGAAATAGTACAGCTACTCGGTCATGTCGATTAAATTTAAAATGCATATATATGGCCCAGTAGCAGTACACATGATGACGAGTGGTCGAAATGATTAAAATGCATTGTCGATTGTTTTGATGGAGCCGGGTACGCTTAGGGTTGATGACTTAGGTTAAATTTGTAAAATGGTGCATAAATCCTTTTGTGTGTGTGTTGAAACTGATAAAATTGGTCAGGGAAACTTGTAGATGAGGTTTCAAAAGAAATTGTAACACTGGCCAAATTTACGAGGGTCTCCTATGACTCATGAACCAGTCCATAAGTCATAATTTCCCCTCGTGGAAGGCTTCAATGTTAATTATTTATTAAAGCCTCATAATACGAGATCCTTCATGACTCATGAACTGATCCACGAGTCGTAGAAGGGTATCATATGAGTTGCTAGTGTCTAACTTGAGTCAGGACTTACATCCACGACTCCATCCATGACTCATAGAGCATTCTATGAGTCGTGAATGGGTCTCGTGTATGCAAGTACAGTGTTCCAAACAGTAATTATACACTGTCTTATGAAACCCTCCACGAGCCTAGAGCAGCCTATGACTCATAATGAGGGTCTTGTAAACCCAAATTCTTTCCTGTTCATTTCTAAAATTTTCTTGTGTTCTTGATTGCAAATCATGGAACTAAACTGTTTGTGATTGTGTGTCTTGCAGGTACTATGGCCCCTAAATCTAGAAAAGATGAGATTGGAGCTATGAGGGCCCGCCTGCGGGACTAGGCTACAAATTTGGAGCATGCCCCTGAGGCTAGTGTCTCATTAGAGGAGCTTGGCATCCATCCAGACTCTTATGTAGAGCCATACCAAACTTGGGCGTTTTCTAGGCATGCTTCATCATAGGCTATTGTTTTCCCCCCTTCCAGACTGATGAGAGAGGTGATCGAGCTAGCATTAGCATTCCGATGACCTCCTCCGAGAGGGGGTCTGGATCTGGATCTGGTTCTGAGCTGGGTTCAAACTCCTCACCATCCTCCATCCCTCGTGCATTTGAGTTATCACCAGACGCAGTAGATAACAGGTGGTGCATGGAGGGCATGCAAATTTCTTTTACGAAGGATATGTAGAATAACGAACGTGGCCGTCCACTCATTCTATACTGGAGGAGTCCCATATATTACCAGAGGGATCGATGGTGTCCCAGGGTTGGAGAACACGATCGTACGACACAGACTCCACTGGGTGGCACAACCAGTGGGAAGGTACTCATCGGTATTGGTGAGGGAGTTCTATGCCTCCTACGCTACCATGATACACACAACACTCTTCCCAAGGGGAAGAAGGCCCTGAACCAACCCTGTCTTGAGGAGGTTAGAGTGCGAGGCTGAGTGGTCGATATATCAGAGAGACCATCCGACGTATGCTATTTGGACCTGAGTTCGCGGACTCCAGTTCTACAGCAAAGTTCAACCATAGAGTGGGGAAGACACGTTACTTGGGAGTCATGAGGGACCCAGAGCACCGGGTCCATTTGATGAGATGGGTGGCTACCCACATTGCTGTCCTAGACTAGACCCTGCTTGGGTAGCCACACCTTCGGAGCCTATTGTCAAGGCTTCACTTAGCTTCCCTGCTAAATTTTAGTGGGTGGTGGTATGCTCGAGGATCCGGTCTACACTTGTAGACAACACTTTGATGCCAGAGAGAGCCATTTTGGTGGCCAACATCTTGGCTGGCTATGCTATCAACTGGGCTGTGCTGATCATAGAGAAGATACATGAGGCAACCTTGAGGAGGTCCACGATGATCCTCTTTGCATGCTTGATACCCCAATTAGGTCTGACAGTATAGATTTGTGTTTTGAATCATGTGGACATTATACTGACTGTGCAGCACACACTAGACGCCGGCCTGATCAAGGTCGATGAGAATCCAATTTCTATGCATAGGACACCGAGGCCATATATCGTACTTCCAGACTTACCTGCCTCGGTGCCTACGACTGAGCCATCTAGTTTGGCTGCTGCACAGACCACAGAGGTTCCCCCACAGACGGAGACTGCTGAGAGGAGGGGGCCCATTATTGCTATTGCTACTGTCCCAAAGTTTGTATTTGCTACATCAGCACCTGCCGACATCGTATTTGTGTCGGCAACATCATTCCAAGCACTAGCATAGAGACTGTCACATGTTGAGTCACAGTTAGCTCAACTTCTACAGTAGTTGAGGCCCTGGGTATGCCAGGTCATGTCAGAGGCGGAGAGCCACATGCAAGCGTTCACCACTACTGCTATTAGAGAGGGACTTGCACTAGTGGACGCTCACATCGATGCTTTTGAGGAGCGGATTCAAATGAGCCTCCGTACAGTGGCTCCTATTGATTTGTTAGCTATACAGACAGAGGTTCAACAACTCCAGGTTGACATTGCTGCAACATTGGTTACTCTGTTAGGGTTCCCATCCACTATAATAGCTGCAACATCTATTGTTGATCTGTTCGCTCCTGAGGAGCCCCCACACACTTTTCTCGAGAATAGAGCCCACACAAATGATACAAATATAGAGTGCCTTCATGTTGAGCAAATAAAGGAAGAGGAGCTGAGGATCGCCCTGGACAGATCCCGAGAGGAGAAGAAGGCTAGACAGGAGCGTGCATGCCAGTTGCTCAGAGGCGCGAGTTCCTCCCAGGTTTCTCCTACTATTGAGGAGTCCACCAGGTCTTTGGAGGGTGGACAGAGTGAGATAAAGAGAGGCGTGTGAGCACCCAGGTATGTTTCTTTTGACCCTAGTTCCTTACATTTTACTCTTGTGCATTGAGGACAATGCACATTATTGTTTGATGGGGTGTGGGTGGTTATACAGCCTCGGGGAAGTCTGAGTAACCCTGGCCTATAACCACCTTAATATTTTGATATCCAAAGGATTTTCTTGCCTATGTTCTTTTCCTGCGGATTTTATTTTATGTTGATTCAACATGTTTAGTATGTTTTAAGTAGCATGTGTAGTACATAGTATTGATATCCATGACATAGTAAAATTTTATGTAAAAATGATACCCACCAAATTTTTGTTAGTGACCATGCATGATTAGGCTATCCTGATAGTGTTTGTTTTGACAAGTGTGTGACTGTAATAAAAAGCATGATCTGATTAGTTGTGTCAATATGTAAAGCAGTGCCATGAGCGAGTGAGCGTAATTGCATGATTCTCTACTGTACTGTAATTTAGAACTTGCCCTGTTACTCAGGATTTAGACTTTAGGTTAGTTGGTTAGGAAAGGATCTTAGTCCATTGTTCTAATTGAGCCCACTTAGCTTAAATAACTAACCAAAGATATTAATTTTCCCTTGGTCCCTATTTTGAGTCTAACATTGACCCTATTCTTTATAAACACCTAATAGCTTGAACCTTAATAAATGATAAATCCCAAGTTTGGCCCTGGTCTTTCCTTGAACACTGTGAACCTCAACTCAGGCTAAAAGCCTAAGTTAAGAATGGCTATCCAAGTGGCCCTGGTTCGAAGGTTAGATATTGTGCACCTCAACTTAGGCCAAACACCTAAGTTGAGGGTGGCTGGTATAAAGAGAAGTCATAAAAGAAGTAAAAATACTTAGTGATACAAAAAAGGGAAGAAAAAGAATAAAAAGGGTGCAAGAAAAATAATTAATTTGCCAAAGTTGAAAATAGTGTACATGAATAAGGGCAAAGTGCTAAAAAAAAGAAAAATGCACCCTTAGACAATTGTTGGTAGGGCGAAAGTGGTAAATAATGTAGTATTAAGGAGGGCTGCAGTCACTATGCATCCAGATAAGCATTTCAAATCCCCCTGAGCCTACATTACAAGTTTGAAAAGTTCTAATATAATCCTAGTTCAACTAGTCGACAAGTCATAAGTCTAGAGTATAGGGGCAAACATATGGTATTAGGTATAGTAGTTGAATATCTTTTGTGAGAGTGAGTATTTGGATACAGTCCCAGTGAACTTAAACTAAAAATATCACCCAGAGTATTGAAGGAACTTCTTTCTGTGAGGGCACTTGCATTGCATTTTGATACTTGACTAGTTCAGTGATATGTCACTTTGTGGTTTCATAGCTTGTTGTATTTGCACTACTAGAATTTAATAGTCTTTATTGGTTCACTAGATAGCTAACTGATATGTGTTTTGAGGAGAATTGGGTATTTGTGGAGGTTTTGATGTATTATGTGCTATTGGATTGATTTTTGTGTGTCTGTGCTGCTTAAGTAGATTGAGTCCGTTGCTTGAGGACAAACAATAATTTTAAGTTGAGGATGTTGATGTTCTGCCAAAATATAATACTTTTAATGCTTGAAACTTGGGATTTGTGTGTTCTCAAAGCGATATTAGTAGATTTGATGTTTGTTTTTGCAGGATTTCAGTGTTGGCATGGTTTTGAGCTTGAAATGCAGTTTCTACACCACTTTGGCAGTTTACGAGACCCTCTATGGGTTGTGGGTCATTTCATGAGTCGTAGAGGGGGTTTTGTTTATTCTTCCAATGAGGGGTTCCAAAGTGAGTTCCACTCTATGAGACTAGAGCATGAGTCGTAGACCAATATACGAGTCGTAGAGTGAGATCGTAGGTTGAAGAAGTAAAAAGTGAAGATTTTCTAAAAGTGGCTTAGACGAAACCCTATACAGGTTTTGGAAGCCTTCACGATTCGTGAAGGAGGTTTCTTACAATATTCCAGTAGCTTCAACAGCATTCCGCGAGACCTCAACTCACGAGCTGTGAACTGTCCTACGAGCCGTAAAGTATGCTCGTGACCAGTGCTGACACAGTTGTCCTATTTTATTTTGGCTTTGTATTTTTAGTGCTATAAATATTGTTTTTAGGTTTTATCAAATATAATTTATAGAAGTTAGAAAGTTGGAAGTTTTTAGATTAACGAAACTCGCTTACATACTTGTGAATATCTTTTGTGATTTTTATCAATTTAAGTTTACAATTTCATTGAGATTCCGGATTTCGTTCATCGGTTCTTGTTGCGTATGTTATTTAATTATATACTCTTCTTACATGAATTTTGATCAAACATCAAGGATGTGTGGCTAAGTCCACAACTAGGGTTGTGGGAACTATGACGAACTAGATAAGATAAAATCGAATCACTTGCTATTTCTTGAATGGTCCTTAGGATATATTAACTAACTTCTTCAATTTAACTAAATCTTAATGGAGGGAATGTGACAAATAGCAAAAGAAGTAATTAACAGAGGTTGATTGACTATTTCTCTACTAATCAGGCTACTAGGGGTAGTAGTTTTGGTCTGGGATAAAAAGTAAGGGTTAGTAACACCACATCACAAAGATCAATCCAGTAATGTGATGAAATTCACCTAGACGCTCGATCAAGGATTTAGGAGAACCTAACTTATTGTCCTGCACCTACACACCAAACAAGAGTTGCGAGTATTCGAAAATACTTAGTTAGGATGTCATGGGTAACACATCACCCTAGTTAGTTTCTCTACTAGTTACAAACAAGCTACTATTATAGTTTAGAATTTACTTTCATTGCAAATCCTCCTTTTTCATTTTAGTCATTTTTATTTTTTTTATTTCTGGGAGATATTAGAGTACATCCAGTTAAGTTACAGAAAGTGTGATAATCTGGGGTCTATCATATTCCTCGTGGGATCGATCCTAACCATGTTAAGTTAAATAGTTAAGTATGACCGCTTCAAAACCTCCTGAGTAGGGGTGTGTGCTAAGTGTAAACGTGGAGACGAGGGCACCTCTTCAATAGATTGATTTCTCCATAATATTTTTATAGATGCAACCTCTTTAGTTCTCAATTTGTGAACTCGACGATCAAGGATTTAGACTGGGATCTCTTCATAACTCAAACTATCCTTCACTCTAATACTTTCAATAGGCACAACCAAGGATGGATCTCCCAAACATTTCTTAAGCATAGAATTATAAAAGACTAGATGGATGGCCGCTAGCTCTTATGGTAGCTCGAACTTATAAACTATGTTTTCCACTCTCTTCACAATTTGGTAGGGACCAATATATCAAGGACTTAACTTTACCTTCTTCCCAAATCTCATTACAACCTTCATGGGTGATTCTTTCAAGTATACCCAATCATTCACTTCAAACTCTAGGTCCCTTCTCTTAACATCAGTGTAGGACTTCTGATGACTTTGTGTTGTTCTTAATATTTCTTGGATGATCTTCACCTTCTCCATAGCTTGGTGTACCAAGTATGGCTCAATCAACCCTGCTTCACCTACCTCAAACCATTCAATCGGTGATCTACATCTTCTCCCATAGAGGGCCTCATAAGGAGCCATTTGGATGCTCCAATGAAAGGTGTTATTTTAGGCAAACTCAATAAGGGGTAAATGATCATCCCAGTTGCCTTTGAAGTTGTTGACGTATTATCTCAACATGTCCTCCAAGGTCTGTATTATACACTTTGCTTGACCGTCGGTCTAAGGGTGGAAAGTAGTACTAAGGTTCACCTTTGAACCAAGGACTTTCTAAAATACTTCCCAAATTAGGTAGTGAATTGAGATCCTCTATCTGATATGATAGGAAAAGGAACTCCACACAATCTAACAATCTCTCGGATACATAATCGGGCATAGACCTCGATTGTATTAGTAGTCTTTACTGCCAAGAAGTGGGCTGATTTGGTCATCTTATCAACAATAACCCAAATCGAATCATGTTGTCTGAGAGATCTCGGCAAGCCTTTGATGAAAACTATATTAATCGTCTCCCACTTCCATTCTAGAAGTTCAAAATTCTAGGCTACTCCACATGGCCTTTGGTTCTCAATTTTTACTTGTTGGCAGTTTTGACACTTAGAAACAAAGTCTACAATGTCTTTTTTCATCCCACTCCACCAATAAACCTTTCTCAACTCGTGGTACATTTTTGTAGACCCTAGATGGATAGAATATCTAGAGTTATGGGCTTCTGCTATGATCCTTTCTCGAATACCATCAACATCTTGAACACCTAATCTACTATGGTATCTCAATACCTCATCTCCTCTTTTGATGAAAGCCATCACTTTCTGATTATACACATCTTCCTTCAATTGGAGTAAGATGGGATCTTGATCTTGCTTTTCCTTTACCTCTACTACAAGAGATGATGTAGATCCATTATGCACAAGTATTCCACCTTTACTAGATTCATCTGGTTGAACTCCCAATTGCGCCAGTCTGTGCACCTCGTTAGCCAACTCTTTCTTCTCTTTTTCCATATGAGCGATGCTCCCCAGAGACAACCTACTAAGAACATCAGCAACCATGTTAGCTTTACCTGGGTGGTATAGGATGCTCATGTCATAGTCCTTGAGTAACTCCAGTCATCTCCTATGCCTCAAGTTAAGCTCTTTCTGGGTGAATACATATTGCAAGCTCTTGTGGTCTCTAAATACACCAACATATGCTACATATAAGTAATGGCACCAAATCTTGAGTGCAAACACCACTCCAGCCAATTCTAGGTCATGAGTTAGTTCCTCTCATGGTTCTTATGTTATCTAGAAGCATAAGCTATGACCTTACATCTTTAAATCAAAACACATTACAATCCCACTCTAGAAACATCATAGTAGATCACAAAATCATTAGTCTTCTTGATGTCGCTCAAACAACACCTCTTTTTTTAGGTAAAGCAGTTGCTGTCAAGTAAATGACCTAACCGAGGTTAGGGTCGATCCCTCAGGGAATATGGTAGACTCAAGAATTAATTGAATATAAGTCAGGATAATTAACCTACTTATATCCCAATAAAAAAGGGGTTTTTTGTAAAGTAAAATTAACTAAATTAAATTAATGTAGGTGATAAGAAATCAGTAGAAGAGTTAACTAGGGTAATGTGTTCCCCATGAATCTCTAACTTGGTATTATCGAATAAATACAACCTTTTCTAGTATGTAGGTGTAGGACAGTAAGTTCGATTTACCTAAACCTTTGATCTAGCGAATAGGTAAATTTCATCACGAAACTTGATCCGTCTCCATGATATGACATTTCTAACCCTTATTGTTTATCCCAGTACAACCTCCCCTTGATCTAGTTAGGTTGATTAGACGAGAACATCTCAATCAAATCCTGTTAATTACCTTTTTTCCTATTCATTATTTCCTTGACCCGACACCTAACACTAGGCGAGTTCTAACTTAGACCTCCATCAAAAAGTAGTTAAAGTGAAGAGGATTAATTAACACAACCTAACACACCTTCCAAGAATTACACAATATCTAATTTTACCTTGTTAGTTCCTTATAGTTCCCACAACTTTAGTTGTGGATTTAGATATGCATGATCAATATAAATGCAGGAATTATGAAGTAGAGTAACATAATTAAGCACTTACACAGATGAATCTAAGAATATGAAATCCTACTCTTCAATTAGAATCACAAGGTCGAATTAAGAACACATAATAATTGTTTTCCACTCAAAATAGGATAAATCCTAAGTGTATCTTATACCTTGTTCAGGCTTCGTGACTCCTAAAAAATTTAATACAAAATAACGTAAAAACCTATTTATAATGTGTAAAATACAAAACCAAAACAAAATAGGAAAACTATGTTGGCACACTCTACGAGAAGGTTCACGACTCGTGCATCAATCTACGACTCATATGTTGAGATTTTGTGGGCTACAATTAGATTCTGAAGACTACTTCTATGAGACCTTTCCACGGGCCGTGTAAGATTCTACGACCTGTACGGGGTTTTATCTATGACCTTTTAGAACTTCTCCCCTTTCTGATCCTCAGGGCACGACCATACTCTACGACTCGTGGATTGATCTATAAATCGTCTGATTCCTTTGTAGAGTTTAACTCAGAAATTCACCCCTCACTAGAAATTGCTATGAGACCCCATCTATGGCTTATGAACTAGTCTACGATCTGTAAAGGGTTTCGTGGATCATCAAAATTTAGTGCTTCAGCACACTTTGCCAAAAAACTATGCCAACACTGAAATCCTGCAAAACAAACATAAAACATAATCAAACCTACTAACATCGCTATGAGAACAGACAAAAATTCCAAGTTTTAAGCATAAAAAATGCTGCATTTCAGTAACATATCAACATCCTCTACTTAAAATTATTGCTTGTCCTCAAGCGATAAACTCAATCTATATAGGTAGTACAGAGACACACAAATTTTTACCCAATGGCACAAACTTTATCAAAATCTAACACAGACACCCACACTTCTTTTCAAATATAGCTATCTAGCAAACCATTACAGACCAATACACCCAACAGTGCAAATATGACAAGTCATGCAATCATAAATAAACAACACTGAATGACTTAGGCAGATATCAATAATGCAGTGCAAGTGTCCTCACGAAAAAAAGTCTCATTCCTCACTCCGAATGATATTTTTAAATTAAATACTTAGGATGATACTATAGCACTCACTCTCATAAACAATATTCAAATATTGTGACCAATACTATAGGCTTGCCCTTATACTCATCCTTTGACTATTTGGACTAGGATCACTTTAGGACTTTCTAGGCTTGTAACGTAGGCTCAGGGGTCTTTGGTGGGATATTTTAGGAATATAGTTACTAATGACCCTCCTTGACACTGTGTTTTCTACACTTTTTCCCTACCAACCTGTCTTTTTCTCATTCTCCTTTTTCTCTATTTTCTAAGCTTTTTCTCCATTTTCTAAGCTTTGTTCTCATTTTGCACAATGCCTTTATTTTTTCAAAGTCTTTTCCTTCTTAGCACACTAATTAGGCATTTTTTTTATTTTTTCGCACTCTTTAACACATTTTCCTCCCTTTTTTTGTATCACTAGTTTCCCCCTCTTTACATGATTTTCCTATCACCAACCACCCTCAACTTAGGCTTTTGACCTAAGTTGAGGTGTACATATCCATCCTCAGAACCAGGGCCACTTTTGGTAGGTACCCTCAACTTAAGCTTTTTTATTCAATCGAGGTGCACAATATTCAAGGTAGGAACAGGGCTAAGTTTAGGACTTATCATTTATCAAGGCAAGGTTACTTAGGTATTTACAAAGAAAGAGGTCTATGCAAGGCTCAAACACAGGGATCAAAGGATACACAACATATTTGGTCAATTATTTAGTCTAAGTGGACTGTTAAGAACAATAACCTAAGATCCTTTCCTAACCAACTAACCCACAGTCTAAGTCAGAGTAACAAGGAAAGTTTTGAATTGAAACACCGTATACAAATCATGCAATTTAAGCTTACTCACACATGGCACTACATACATGTCAACATAGGCTATTCAGATCATGCTTTTTATCACAATTTAGCCTAACTTATAAGCACAAGCACTGTCAAACAACTAATCATGCATGGTCTATCAAGACCAACTAATCAAAAATCTGGTGGGTATTATTTTTCAACTAAAACATAACTATGTCATAGATATAGGTACTGTATGTTACTAATACTACCTAAACATCCTAAACATGTCAGTTCAATAAAAAGTAAATATCCACAGGAAAAAAAACACATGCAAGAAAATCCTTTGGATAAAAAATTAGGATAGTTATAGGCCAAGGTTACTAAGACTTCGCTGAGGCCTATAACTATCCACACCCCATCAAAAAAGTTGTGCATTATCCCTAATGCACACAAAATATCATAAGTAAAAAAATGGGGTCAAAAGTAAACATACCTGCGTGCCCAAGCGCCTGACTCCTCTTGGGTTGCCTCCCAAGTAGCATTTAATTTAGTATTGTGGCACAACTTGGACCATCTGATTACTCAGACTTCATCAATGGCCCACACTTCCATCTTTAACTCGTCTGACCTCTTCATTGACTGACACATGTTGAAGACAACTTCTTCAACATTCAATCTAAACTTGAGTTGGCTAGATTCCATATCCTCTAAGGCTCAACCAATGGCTAAGAAAGGCCTTCCCAAGATGATCGGGACTTCGAAGTTCACCTCGATATCTAGGATCACAAAGTCTATAGGGAATATGAACTTATCAATTTTGATGAGGATGTCATAAAATATCTTCACAGGATTCTTCACCATTTGGTCAACCATTAATAGTCTCATGCTCGTTGGGGTAGGACCTAGTTGAAATCACACTGCAATGTTGGAGCTCTTGTGAGTGCCCTGACTCACAATATGCTTCTTCGTAATTAGATCCTTCATAAACTTGGCGTACTCAGGCATCTTCTCCAATGCTTCAATCAATGAGATGTTTATAGAGAGCTGCTTCAAAATAGAGAGAAAGTGTTTGAACTTACCTTCATCTTTCTTTTTATTTAGTCTTTGAGAGAAGGGAGGAGGAGGACAAGGAATGGGTCTCAAGTGTTTCAGGCTACATTGCTTTCCTCATTCTCTGCACGATCATCTTCAGTCTTGGTCTTCCTGTTCACCACACTCTCATCACAAACATCACCATTATCCAATAGTATTGGAGGATTAATAGTCTGCTTTCTACTTCGAGTTGTTATTGCCATACACTGCCCCTCGTTCTTAGGATTTTGCACTGTGTTACTAGGTAGCTCACCTTTTTGGCATTGGTTCAACAGAGTCGATATCTGGCCAAACTATTGCTCCAGCTGCTTAATCGCCATAGAGTGTGACTCAATCTTCTGGTTGATGCTGGAGATGTAAGACTTCATCCCCTTTAATGTCTCATCTTATGCATCAACTGTCACGACCCAGAAGTGGGGCCTAGATGTGACATGGCAAATGAGAACCCAAAAGTCCTAGATCAAACTATCATAGCATCATTACTCATATCATCAGTTCGGAAAAGCAGAAAAGTAACCACATAGCACATATTTTAGGGAGAACGGGGCTTCTGACTCAAGCTATAAAGATATTGTCGGGAGTATGATGAACATGGATCACATAACACATAACAAGTATTTCTAAGGGGCGGGTGAGTAGGACTCAAGCTATAGGGGTATACCGGGTTAAGGGACTTTTCACATAGGTACATTCCCAACATTCACAAGCACATACATAATCGTAAGCATAATCAGACCATCATTCCCATAATCAAATCTCAATAGTCATAATATCTCAACAAAGCATAATACAACGTGCAAGAGTTTTACATGTCCAACATAACCTCTACATAAGATAGAATGGGGCCTCAACATAATCCGGGCTCAGGCCCTCAAGTCATAAAGTAAGGAAAGTAAAATAATACAAGGAAGATAGAAAGTAGCTATTGCCCTTGAACAAAAGAGCTCACCTCAAGCAAGTAGCTTCAAAGATATCATTCATCGTCCAACGGAAAATAGAGGTCGTCACCAGTCCCTACATGGTTAGAACATGTAGACAGGAGTATGGGTTAGCACATAATATGCACTAAGTATGTGGGAATGCAATGCACATGATACAATAATATGACCAAGCAAGACAACAAGGGGATAAGTGATACGAAAGGAATGCACATAGCTAAAAGATAAGTGTATCATAACAATATGCCATGTCATGATGCATGAAATGCAACCTATGAATCATATCATAGCGGGGATGTGACCTCAACCACTCCGACTCCAATCCCTCGGTGCTAAGCCTCATCCCACGGGAATACATATATACATGCAAGCTTTTCAAAATGGAAGGTTTACATTACTTTCAAAACCATGCATCATTAGGCAACCACATCATTATCAAATCCATATCCATACTTAGGCTAAAAAGCTAACAAGAATTTCCAAAACCATTTGCATATCCATGCAATAGGAGTAGCTCATCTACATAGCTTATCATATCAAGCCTTCATGACATATCAAAATGGTACTAGCACCTATAATGCTCAAAGAGCCATAACAAGAAACTATGTGATCACAAGTCTTAACATATCATATCATAACAAGAGGGTAATGCCCTTAGCAAGAATTTCATCATAACCATACTTCAATGCATATTCCATGAATGAGGAATTAAGTGCATGGGTAGTGGAGGTTCAAACCTTAAAGCACAATTCAATAGATAATTCAACATAATTCGTGAGAAAATCCCAATTCAAAATATAATGCAACTTACCCATGCATATTAAATCATCAATGGGACATGCACATTAGACCTTCAAGAGTTTCAATGCACTTAATAAAATTTAAACTTAAATCAACTTTAAATCACCTAATTTCCATATCCCACAACTCAATTCAATTGAATACATCAAAATTTAAAGAACCCATAATTAAAAAAAAACATAAATACATAATTTAAAGATAAGGGTTCTTAGGTCTTCATGGATGATGAAAGGGAATCCATGAATCAATCCCACATACCTTGACATTAGCCAAGAGAATTGGATGATTTTGCAAGAAAGATGAGTTTTTCCAAATTTCTTCAAGCTTTCATCAATGGAGGTAAAGATGATTGAGAGAATTTTGGTGAGGTTTCAAGAGTGTTAGAATGAATAAAATGGGATTAGAGTTTGATTTGGGGGCTTTAGGAGTCTTTAGATAGGCTAAACGGGGCATGGAATTAAACAAACTTATGAATTAATGTAACGACTCGAAATTTTTTGAAACCTCTTATGGTTGGTCTTGTATGGTGTTATAATGGTCGTGGTTGAAATTTGGTGTCCACGGG
>JBCEWC010002971.1:0-32048 GCA_038996855.1 Solanum aculeatissimum | reverse complement strand
TGTATGATAAATCCTAAGTGTATTCACTAAAACAAGGTTCAAACTTCGTTCTCCCTAGAAACTTAATGAAAAATAACATAAAAATCTATTTGTAATAAGTAAAATAAAAATCCAAAATGAACTAGGAAAATTGTGTTGGCAAGCTCCACGGACCTCTTTACGGCTCGTAAACCATTTCAAGGTTCATAGATCAGGGTTTTGTGGATTCCAGCAGTGTTCAAAAGTTGACTTCTACAAAACTATTCCACGGCCTGTGTAAGACTCTACGACCCGTGGAAGGTCCCGTTTGATGACTTTTCAGCATATCTCCTATTTTTGATCCTCAAGGTATTACCATCACTCTACGACTTGTGTAACATTATATGACTTGTGGATCCTCCTCATAGAATTGACTTCAACTTTGCACCCCTCACTAGAACTATATATGAAATCCACTCCACGACTCGTGGACTACTCCATGACTCGTGGACTACTCCACGACTCGTAGAGAGTCTCACGGAATACTAAAAACTAGTAACTTCAACATCTTTCTCCCAAAACTTTGCCAACACTGTAATTCTGCAAAACAAACACAAAAACACAATCAAACCTACTAACATTGCATTGAGAACACACAAAATTCTAAGTTTTAAGCATCAAATGTGCTATATTTTGGCAACAATCAAGCTGTCAATGAGTTTTCTGATGTCATCCCTGATGATTCTCCTGGAGTTCTTCCTGATAGGGAGATCGACTTTGGGATTAATGTTCTCCCCAATACTCAACCCATCTCTATTTTTTCATATAGAATGGCTCCTGCCGAGTTGAAAGAATTAAAAGAGCAGTTGAAAGATCTCTTAGATAAGGGATTTATTAGGCCAAATGTCTCTCCATGGGGTCCTGTCCTATTTTTTCGAAAGAAATATGGTTCTCTCAGAATGTGTATATATTATCGCCAATTGAAGAAGGTGATCATTAAGAACAAATATTCCCTTCCAAGAAGTGACGACTTGTTTGACCAACTTTAGGGTGCCACTGTTTTCTCCCAGATAGGCCATAGATCAGGCTATCACTAATTGATGGTGAGAGAATGTGACATCCCAAATATGACTTTTTGAACTCGATATGGTAACTTTGAGTTTTTGGTAATATCCTTTGGATTGACCAATGCTCTTCCCGTTTTCATGGACTTAATAAATAGACTATTCAGAAAGTACCTTGATATGTTCGTGATTGTATTTATTGATGACATATTGGTTTACTCCAGAGATGAAGTAGAGTATGTTGATCATCTTCAAATTGTTCTTTAGACACTCAAGGATAGAATT
Source organism: Solanum aculeatissimum (assembly GCA_038996855.1). Classification (NCBI taxonomy): domain Eukaryota; kingdom Viridiplantae; phylum Streptophyta; class Magnoliopsida; order Solanales; family Solanaceae; genus Solanum; species Solanum aculeatissimum. The sequence goes on along the minus strand of JBCEWC010002971.1, from coordinate 30,741 downwards.
GTATGCAAAATTCTCCAAGTGTGAGTTTTGGCTCAAGTCCATGGCTTTTTTGAGCCATATTGTTTCGGGTGATGGTATTCAAGTAGATATGCATAAGATTGAGGCGGTTAAGAACTGTCCTTGACCAACTTCTCTAACTGACATAAAAAGTTTTCTGAGTTAGGCTGGTTACTACCATAAATTTGTTGAGGGATTCTCCTCTATATCCATGCCATTGATTAAGTTGACTCAGAAGAAAGCTAAGTTTCAGTGTTCCGATGAGTGTGAGAAGAGTTTTCAAGAGTTAAAAACTAGATTAATGACTGCACCAATGTTGACTCTACCTAAGGGGACTGATGATTTTTGATCTATTGTGATGCTCCTAGAGTGCGATTGGGATGTATTTTGATGAAATGAGGTAAGGTTACAGTTTATGCTTCCAAACAACTTAAGAACCATAAGAGGAACTATCCAACACATGACTTAGAATTGCCTGCGGTGGTGTTTGCACTCAAGATTGGGTGCCACTACTTATATGGAGCACATGTCGATGTATTTACAAATCACAAGACCCTGCAATATGTATTCACCCAGAAAGAGATTAACTTGAGGCAGAGGAGATATCTTGAGTTGCTTAAGAACTACGACATGAGCATCCTCTACCATCCAGGTAAAGCTAATGTGGTTGTTGATGCTCTTAGCAGGTTGTCTATGGGAAGCACTGTTCATATGGAAGGAGAGAAGAAAGAGTTGGCCAAAGAGGTGCACATGCTAGCCTTACTAGGAGTTCAACGAGATAAATCTGGTGAAGGTGGAATACTCAGGCATAAAGATTCTACATCATCTCTTGTCGTAGAGGTAAAGGAGAAGCAAGATCAAGATCCCATCTTACTCTAATTGAAGGAAGATGTACATAAACAGAAAGTAATAGCGTTCGTCAAAGGGGGAGATGGGGCATTGAGATACCAAAGTAGATTATGTGTTCTAAATGTTGATAGTATTCGATAAAGGATCATGGAGGAAGCCCATAACTCTAGATATTCTATCCATCTAGGGTCTACTAAGATTTACCGTGACTTGAGAGAGGTTTATTAGTGGAGTGGAATGAGGAGAGACGTTGCAGACTTTGTTTCTAAGTGCTCGAACTTCCAACAAGTGAACGTTGAGCACCAAAGGCCAAGTGGAGTAGCCAAGAATTTTGAAATTCTAGAATGGAAGTGGGAGATAATCAATATGGATTTCATCATAGGCTTACCGAGGTCTAGCAAACAACACGATTCAATATGGGTGATTGTTGATAGAATGACTAAATCAGCCCACTTCTTGGCGGTAAAGACTACCAATACGGTAGAGGACTATGCCCGATTATATATTCGAGAGATTATAAGGTTTCATGGAGTTCATTTGTCCATCATATCAATAGGGGAGCTCGATTCACTACCCAATTTTGGAATTCCTTTAAGAAGACCAAGGTTCAAAGGTGAACCTTAGTACTGCTTTTCACCCTCAAATAGATGGTCAGGTAGAGCGTGTGATATAGACCTTTAAGGACATGTTGAGGGCCTACACCATCGACTTCAAAGGTAATTGGGATGACCATTTATGTCTGATTAAGTTTGCCTACAATACAAACTTTCATGTAAGCATCCAAATAGCTCCTTATGAGGCCCTCTATAGAGGAGATGTAGATCACTGATTAGATGGTTTGAGGTAGGTAAAGCAGGGTTGATTGGACCAGACTCAGGAGTAGGGACCTAGAGTTCAAATTTAATGATTAGGTATACTTGAAAGTGTCATCCATGAAGGGTTTAATGAGATTCGAGAAGAAAGAAAAGTTAAGTCCTCGATACATTGGTCCCTACCAAATTATGAAGAGAGTGGGAAATATAGCTTATGAGTTGTAGATATCAGAAGAGCTGACAACCATTCATATAGTCTTTCACATTTCTATGCTTAAGAAGTGTTTGAGAGATCTGTCCTTGGTTGTGCCTATTGAGAGCATTGGAGTGAAGGATAGTTTGAATTATGAAGAGATCCTGGTCCAAATCCTTAACCGTCAAGTTCGCAAGTTGAGAACCAAAGAGTTTGTGTGTGTAAAAGTGTTCTTAAAAAAATTGCCAAAAGTCATCCACAGGCCGTGGAAGTTTCTACAAGTTGTAGGTGGGTCCGTGGATGACTTTTGGCAGTTTGTTTAAGAAAGATTACTTTGATCTTCTTTCACCCTTTTAAAGCTCAAACTTGACGTGTTTACACCTAAATAAATCCCTAAACATATTAGTTCAACCCTTTTACGCTAAAAATACCTTCTCCAACTTAGATCAAGGTTTCAACGGAGAAGGCTAGGATTTAAAGTAAAAACTTGAGAATTCTTCCAAGTTGTTTTAAGGATTAAGCTTACAGGTATGTAAGGCTAACCAAAACATGGATTATGTTCTTCCATATACTCCATAACCCGAATTGATGGAGTTGAGAATGAATTGAGTCTCCCATGAATATTTTTCTAAAATCCTAATGTATTCCTATATGATGTTGCATGAATTACTATTTTATGAATTAAATGCTTAAATTACCTGATTTTGTTGTTCTACACAAACCCTAGCATGAATTCTGTTATTTTTACATATTTTACTTAAATGTATAAATATAATTTGAGGCTAAAGAGTATGAAATCCTTACATGCTTTAACTCTAATTTTGTTTTCATGAATGATATGAGTTTGAATGATGTATGATATAGTCTTTATGAGTCAAGAGTTGAACCTTAAAGGAATGTAATCGGAGAGCTGATGGTTGATGCGGTGAATTGAGTTGACAAATGTCCAATGAGACTAGTTGAATAAGTTACCCATAGGATTGATGTATTATGAGCATGTTGAGTCTTGGGGAGGAGTATTGAGCACCAAATTGAATAAGAGTAAGTTCAACTTGAACTCAATAACTAGTGACCAACGTAGGAGAGGATTGAACTGTAAATGCAGATGTTTCTCTATTGTCCCAAAAAGAGGACTTAATGTTACTATTATGGATCCACTTATGGGATGTCTTTTACCCTGACAAGGTATGTATGTGGTAATAACATTGCTTCGTTATATCATCACCGACTCATAGGTGATGGTTGTCGATTAGAGAAACTCTTAAATAGGTTTTGATAGTACTCTAAGTGGAATGGATTAGATGGTATGTGAGTGGTCATTGTCTAAAATGTATTTTTACTTTAGACTTTTGACTTGAAAATGAAGTTCCTTACTTGTTGAGTTGAGCTATTTTTGAGTTGATATTATTCTACCTTTATATGTTTCTTTTTGCCATTTTACATAATCGTACATTTCACGTATTGACGTCCATTTGAGTCTTTATCTTTTCATGATGCAGAGACAAGTACTAGCAGTCATCAACAGGTGCCCTGTTGAGGACCCTTTTGCATTCAACTAATCGGTGAGTCCTCCCTTGCTTTTGAAGAATATCATATTTTCTCTTCTAGCTCTGAGCTTAGCCTTATTTTATTTTGAGGTAGCCATGGACTTGTCATTGGCACCAGTTAGTCAGTTGTTTCGAGGCTTCATGGACTAGACTGACGAGTTATGATTAGATATTATTTTTGGTTAGTTTCTTTCACACTAGTTTTACTTAGTTGATGGATAGATTGTTTGGCCTTTGTCTTTGGTTATCATTTTGTCATTGTTTTTCTTTAAGTATTCTTATTCATTGATGTATTCCGCTATTAGAATGTGATTGAACGAATATAATGAGACTGAGTGATTCGCTTGGGGCTAACAATAGTATCTGAGTGTCGGTCACGTCGAGGGTACCCTCCCGGGACGTGACATATATACCCAAAAATAATTTGAACTTTATTTAAGTCACATTTTTAACTTAAATATCAATCCAACCTTATTAATAATAATTTGCTTTGATCAGTGCATTATGAATTTAAAATTTTTAATCCACATTTAATATGAATTTATCAATAAAACTTTACTATCTACAAATGCCCCTTGTTTCGAGACTTGTCGGGGTGCTTGGCTTGTCGAGCCTACAAAGACAAGGCTTGAAGTACTTGTACGCGAAGCAAATATTTTTTTTCGTGAAACATTTGAAATTTCAGAAAAAATGACTATGCCAATATGCTAAAGTTATCCAAATCGACACATGCTGAAGGTTTCTGTCATCATTCTCTAATTTATGAGAGATTATTTGATCTTGAGTTATTTATCAACTCATTTTTTATTTAAAGTGTTTTCAATCAATCAAGAATTATCACATTATAGTTTTTTTTTTGTAGTTTAACGACTGTATTCGGGTCATCAACTACAAAATCTCTACCAATTCGCAAATATCACGTATACAAGCTTTGATCTGCTGATACAAAGCTTGTGATTTTAGCACAAATCTTGGGTGTTGCTTCCCTCAATGTTGAACGCCCTTCTGATATTTCATTTGATCACTTGAATAAAATGTAAGAACTTCAAATCCTCATTGCGTAAGCCTAACTTGATTGAGAGACTTTTTTGCACGTATATAGAAATCTCAAAATTTGCCACATTTGATTGTAATAAATATTTTTCATAATTTAATGTGAAAACATACGAGTAAAAATATTTTTTTCACGATCTGATGCGAAAATATGTGTATGTATAGGAGATTTTTTTTCTTAAAATTAAATTTGTCATAGTTACCGCATCAGTTTTCTATTATTTGGCGTAGTTAAAAACATACTGCAATTTTATTTTGTTTAACCTTTTCATGTTTAAACAAAAGTGGGTTAAGAAACAAGGCTTATTCCTTTTGGTGTCGTGGGAAGGCACACATCGGAAGTTCATGGTTTAAGAACTTTCCATATTAATTTGAAGAGAAAATTCACAAGGCTTTTGTTTTCATGTTTGATTTCAATGAAATTTCATAATTCGGTTCTTATGGAAACTTAATAACATTTTGATTCCTATAAAAACTTATCAAAGTTTTTCACAATTTATAGGAACCAAAATTTTCATCATTATAATTTTTCATAATTCGTAGGAATCAAGCTAATGTCTTCATCTTTTGTAATCTATATATATATCCATGTTTCCTAGTTGGTTGTATATCGATTCACTTTATCGTCAAGTTTAATTGAACCCATCTCTGTTAGATAAGTTCTTTTTTATTTTCAACTCTAATTTTTGTCATTTTTCTACTGCTCATTACTAATATGGTAGAAAAATCATATCTCACTGTACGAATATCTAAATCATGATCCACTTGATCTTTTTAGAAAATTGATTCATATAGCTAAAACATATTCAAAATCACAATTCGACAACTCCTACATTCACTCATGTGATCTTTTGAACTCAGCTTAAAATTTTGATAAATTGACTGCACTAATTTTGTGTGGCTTCACGAAAAAAATTTATATCTTAATGTAGGAATATCTAAATCGTGATCTATTTGATTTTTCAGTAACTAGACCGTGGATCTATAACATATCCAAAAATCACGATCATACAATTCGTGAATTTACTCAGCTGATTTTTTTGAATTCAACCTAAAAGTCTAATGAACTAATTGCACCAGCTTTCTGCGGCTTCACAAAAAAAAGATATCTATGTAGGAATAATAAAATAACAAATGATTTATGACATTGAAAAGAGAATTTATAGGGTTATATCATATATGAAAATCACATTTAAATTGTATCTGTATTCATTCAGTTTTCTACTTGAAATTAGTCTTTGAATACTAAAAATAATTGACTATACAAGCTTCATGTGGTCTCATAAAAATATTTGTATCTTGACTTAGGAATGACGTGGTATTGAAAAGAAGCCTTATAATTTTGCATTATCTACACAAATCACAATTAGATTGAATCATATTGATTAAGGTATTTCTTCGAAATCAACCTTTGAAAGACCACAAAAATCTGAAGTTGTTATGTATTTGGACATGCTCTTACCCTATCTAATCTTTTTCTTTTATTTTTTTTGTAGATTTTGTATACCATTATACGACTTTAACTCCTCAACATGATGTAATTTCGTGATCATGATACGTCGTATCCATATATTGAGATAGTGAGTGACCAACAAAATTTGAATGTCAAAATTTTAGTTTTGGAGGTTCAACCTTTGGCAACTGACATCTTCTCACTTGATAGTGGGTTTTTTGATGAATTCCTTTTTCTTAAAGAATGGTCTTAGATGCGTATCAAAGACATCAAGAGAAACTTCTCAAGCAATATTATCAGCATGAATATTCTTCTACTGAAATCTACAATTCATTAGGAAATTGCATTTATCGAATCTTCTCATCCTAAGAGGTGTTTTGACAATTAAGGTGTTCCATCTTCTAACGAGAACGTGCAGCCTTGTTACAAAGAGACTTTGGAGTGCATAAATATTTATGATTCCATATAAATTTTTGTTCACATATGACTACGATGACAACATACTACATGCTTTTTATGAGCTTTGGCGTCCATATACCAATATGCTTTCTACTTTCATAGGAGAAATGTCCATATCACTTTGGAAATTACATTCAATTAAAGGTCTTCCTATCCATGGATCCTTTTATAATGAAGTCATTCCTTCAGCAAAGGAATTGACATAGTCGGATATTCAAGAAAAAATATTTCTTCTTAAAAATTAATTATATTTATTTTTGGCCTTCTATAAATTAGCAAAAAGTGACCTTTATGAGATGTCCATCTATGATTGAGTGAAGTTCTAATTTAGAGGACCGAATAGATATGCCATACCTTCACAAAAAGTATCAAAGGTACGAACCGCAAAGCCAAGGTTAAATTATAATCCTTCTGGACATATTGTTATGAATTTTCTACCATGAATTGACAAGGAGAATGCCCCTTTGTTGAGTTAGGTATGAAAGAATCACTTAAAAATAAGACTAATTTGGTGACTTTCCTCACTTATTAGGTTGTCAAATTTGTACTTCCTAACAAGAAAGTTGGCTACGTGTGTTAATGTTTTCAAAGTTACAATTTTGATGGTTTATAAAGAGAAATTTTCTTTGACAGTCTTGGTTCTTACAAGTATATAGTGCTGCTTGAGAGACATCTCTACTTCTTCAAAGTTGAGTGTGAAAATTAAATATAATTTTTTCATACATTATGCATATGGATAGTTAGTGAAGTATTTTTGGATCCATCATCATGTCGGTCACTCACATCGAATCATACCCTTATTTAATATTTCTAATGAGAAAATGACCAAATATTTCACTTTTGTTGACGTCCAAAAGTTATTTCAACAGGATGGTGCCTGTCACCTCCATCACTTGGCATTGCTACAAGGTAAAGATTTACAAAATATTTATTGATAACGGTCAAATCGCAAATTCATCAAACAATTTATCATAAGTTTTTGTTCATGCTATATCACCCTTAGGCATGATTCAAATTTTGTTGTGGAGTCCTATAGTCCTACGAGATTTACTCGACTTTTGTCAAGATGTCCCTGGAAATCTTATGGAACGATCATATGATGGTACATTGTCAAATTTAATGTAACTTTGAAATTTTTTCTTTTGACTTGGCACTTTGTCGAAAGTCATCATTCTAATGTGTCCATTAAAGTGTACTCCTTTAATGACCCGCGAGTATGTGGACTGGTGGCCAGCTCATCGAAAAAATCCTTCAAAATAAAGTCACCGTACAATTTTAAAAAATTCAAAGTAAGACCGTACGCCCATATCATCTAAAGGGAATTCTAATCAACCAAAAGAAAAGCCACATTCTTCTCAAAGGTGGCTACCACTACTTCTAAAATTGACAATAATTTTCGTATGCTTGCTTCATCAAATGATGTTGAAAAAATCAATGCATCTTCTAGTTCAATAGAGAGTAAGGATCGTCATTGGAATCGTCTAAAAGAGAAGGCGCACGAGTTAAATGATACCTTTTGTGATATTGATGTTCTAGATATAATTGTCATTGATGATAACGCCTTTGTGGATGAGGATCTGAACTCGCTAAATTAACAAGACATGTCAAGTCCTCTTTTTCTCTTATACTAATTTTTTTTAATAAAAATCTTATTTTTCTTTTTTTTGAAAAATTGGACCTTAGGAATTTTTTGACGACGATCTTCGTGATGACGTGATTGCAGATTTTGCTATAGGCCTTAATGATCTTGATTTGAGTGCAAAATATTTTCAGTCCTCCGTTAATAAAGGAAGATCTTTATTAGAAGTAGTTTCACCTAGGAAGTCGTCTTCTACTTCTTTAGATAATAAAAAAATTTATCCAAGCAAATGGTATCGATGCAGCTGAAGTTATTGCCAATCAAATTACGCGTACGTCCAAAATCATTCAATCTTTCTTCTTGGCCATTGTGGCCTAGTGTTCCAACTTTTGAGCCACAAAAAAATTATTTTTTGTATCAAATCAATCTTTTTTCTAAGATGTGGTGTGCGTTGTGTGGATGTATTACACAATTTTCTTTAGATTCTTTAGATGATTTTGAACAGTTATAGTCAAGTATCACTTCAACTTTTGGGGAAATAAGAAATATCAACATTATTGATATTTCTACTTTAGAGGATTTTATTGAGAATTTCTTCGAGTCGTCCATGGAATATGATGTTTTGAGACCATCAAAGATGACTAAAGAATTATATGAAGAGACTTTTTGTGATGCACAAAGATGTCTTGATGATGCAAAGCTGGCATATGAAAATTTGAATGGATCCATAGGGAGGTTTCAAACAGCTATCACAAATGTGGAGAAAGATTTAGCCGTCTTGACCTTCAAGAGAAAAAATACTATCGTGCTCCTTAGTAAATATTAGGATAAGTTGTCCAAAAGTTAAGAGAACATCACCCTTACTGAGGGAAAATTTATACCATTTAAGTGAATCGCACAATGTGTGATGATGAAGCAGAAAGATTATCTAAACTTGTAGAGGCAGTTGAGATGAGTCATCAAAATATTCTAAGCTTCAAACCTTTTTCATAGTTTAGATTCTTTTTTAGGATCTATTTATTTATTTTCTTATTATGATGTAATGATTCTTTTTTGAAGTTATAAACATGTGACTTATGTTTTAATATGAGTCATCTCTTCTTGAATTTCGTCTTTTGATTATGTTCCTTTATACAATCATAAGTTTCTCTTTTCATTGTAATGATGACTCAGAATCAAAATTTACATGAAAATTGTTGACTTAGTTTCATTTCAGAAAAACAGCAATCAAGAAAGAAAAATAGCATCAAATAATGATATATATTTTAATAATTTATGTGAAGATTACAATCTTTATGAAATCTAACGAAAAAAGACGTAATCCTTCGATTCTTCTCCTCATGATCTTCAACTCAAGAGCATTGCCTTGTTCTTGAATTGATAAAATACTTACGGCTCACCACTTGGAGATGAAAATTTATTTGTATGCGGAAGACTTGCAGATCACCACCAAAGAGCATAGTTTTTCCTCTATGTATTTCTATGTGTCCTTTGAGCCTTATGAAGACCCCTTTATATATCCTTGGTTTTAGGGGTACTTTAATCTCCAAATAATTTTAGAGATTTGGACCTTGGTCTTGAAGAGTATGAGTTGGGTTCGTCTTGTCAATTTAATGGACTGATCCAAACGTAATTTGGACTTTATTTAAGTCATATCATTTTAACTTAAATATCAATCCAACTTTATTTATAATAATTTGACTTGATCGATGTATTATGAATTTAAGGTTTTTAATACAAATTTATCAATGAAATTTCACTGTCTATAATTGATTAGCATAAATATTATCTTGAGTGGAACTATTATTTTCTCCAGCAAAATTTTTCTTCTCCTCTATAATGGAGTCGATCATATACAGTGGTATAGTGATTGTATGTATCATTAAAATATGGTGACATGCAAGTGTATGTTATATGTATTTTTAATGACATGACTTTTGATGTATCCATGTATAGATCTAAGTCTTCTTGTTCTCCTTTGTGTATGTATTTTCCCTGTTAATTCATTGTATGAGAGGGAGGATATAGTTTGTTGAGCGAGCGCATACATCCTTTCACGATTATATGCTTTGATACAACAAAATTAAGTGAAGACATACAATGTTTACATGTTAGTAACAATTGAGCAGTAGTTACAAATGACACTAGTGCAAATAATACAAGTGATGTAAGCTAATTACAATTGATATAATACAACCAATGAATACATATAAAATTCGAACAAATGAATACAAGTGATACAATTATTATGCGCGAATGAATACTGTTGATACAAGCTACTAGCAGAGGAAGTTTAGCTATGAAGTAATTTTTAAAAAACTATAGTTGTTGTTATCTCAAATGATTCCCAATCAAACCCAAGTTATCCTGTTTTTAAATTTTATCTCATCCATATATCTAAAAAAAGAATTGATGAATTTTTTCTTAGAACGTGATGACTGATTTGAAATTGCTATAATACTAAATATAAGGTTAGTGTCAGATACTAATATACTATAATTTGTGCTCCGACCATTATAATACAAAAAAACTCTCATGATTGGCCTAACAATAAAAAATAACGTATGCTTCTTTTCGTACAAGTAACGCAGTGTATTTTTTTAATTTTTTTTTTATATGCAATACGATAAAATTGAAGATCTTAGTAGTTCAGTTGATTGACTATCCTAATTTTTACTTTATTGATGAGAATTTATTTTTCTATCTTCTAATAATATCCTCCTTCGTTTTTCTTTTCCAAAAAAGGGACTATCTCAATGAATTCGGATGCGGGAGACTAATGTGGACGTTGAGTTGCATAAAATCCATTTAAAGGGAATGCGCTAAGCAATAGAACTATTTTTATATTCAAAGTTCAAAGGTAAGATCTTTAATTAAAGATAAATGAATATTGTCCACATATGTGACATCACTTATCGATTATAATTTTATATTTAAAAGCTCAAATACAAAATCCCTAATTAATGAAGGAGAACTTAATAGTTCAATTGGTTGACTATGCTAATTTTTATTTTATTGATGAGTATTTGTTTCTCTACCTTCTAATTTCCTCCCTCATTTTTCTTTTTCAAAAAAGGCATAATGCCAATGAGTTTGCGTGGGGGCAACTTTTGTGCACTTGAGCCACATAAAATCCATTTACAGAAAAGTGCTAGTAATAGAACTGGTTTTATATGAATTTTTGCATCCAAAAGAAGATAGTTGAAGTGAATACTCGTGAGATTCCAACTCTGACGCGCAATCATTATCTAAATAAAAATAAGGGTACGTCTTATCCAGCATACTAGATGACCAACCAATATTCTATGTACCATGAATATATTTTCTCATATCATTTTTCTCAAAATACCTTGCAGCACCTTCTCCAAAATATACTATCATAGTAGGAACAAAGGGTCCCTTGACAAATGCGAAATGAATCTTGAAATAATGAGAAAGTCAACCATAAATATAATGAATAGGAAAGAAGGATGTAATCTGATCAAGTTGAAATGTGATTGAGATCTTATTCAAACTGTTGAAGATACTGGCCAACACCAAAATTGCAAGACTGATCATTTTCCTATTCACCATCAAACTTGACATCTTGAAAGTCCTAGGACAAATAAAATCAACTTCCTTATTAGGAAGGACGAAAGAGCACAACCAACAAGATAAGAACGCTACCAGATATATGTCATCTCTTTTGTCACAGTTCACCCCTAGCTCAGAAAATTATTTTTCTTCAATATATGACCATCTCTTCATATCAAGCAAAGCTCCACTGTGATTATGTGTCAATTCAAGGTGAGTAAATCTGTTTGTCGGCCTATCTTAGGGGTCTCTTACTATAATACCCTATAACTTTATTGATAGAATTTGAATTTTTTTCATCATGAGTAATATCGGATTGAACCTAGTGATGTCTTACATGTATCTATATTTTAAGGCTCATTCCTATATGTGTGAAGAGTATTAGAAATGGATTAGGTTCATACGAGACCCCTAGCACTTAGTCGAGTTCAAAACTTTCCTATCGATTGAGTTTTTTGCATTAGATTATGCAAGGATCAACTTTAAATGACCATAACTCTTAGAACACAAAAATATTGGTGGCCTATGACCTACCAAATGAAAGTTTTTTGAATTAGCTTTCCAACTCAACTAATTTCACCTCATTTGGAGTTCGGAGTCAAACATTATAATCGTTTTATTGCAGAATGTCAGAGAAGAATTGAACTAGGAAATCTACTTACGGGTTGTGATTTGAGTTATGGACCGTCTATTAACTTGTGGAAGAAACATCTGAAAATATATTTTTTGAGCCCCAAACTTGATGGACCCATCTACGGGCCATAGATTGAGCTCGTGGAATCGATCTAGAAATCCCAAATTTTGCACAGAAGTTTACTAATGGATTCCAATGGGCCGTGGAATCTTCTATGGATTGTAGATGGACCCGTGGACGACTTTGATAGCATTTTAAAAAGGGTTATTTTGGTCTTTTTCCATCCTTTTAAAGCCTAAACTTGACAATTTTGCATCTATTTAAGTCCCTAAACATAACTATTCAACCTATTTACGCTCAAAACCTATCTCAAGACTTTGAACAAGGTTCCAAGGAGAGAAAAACTTGGGTTTCAAGAGAAAAAAATGTGTTCTTCAAAGTTCTTCAAAAAAATCTAAACCTCTCAGGTATGAAAGGCTACTCATAGTGTTGGATTGAGTTCATCCACGTGCCCCAGATGTTGATCTCTTGTAATTGAGTTCGAGTAGAGTTTTACCCTAATTTTTTAATTAAAATCTTGAGTTGTTTGTTTCCTATTGAGTTTCTTGTACCTAAAAGCGTATTAATGATCTTCATGAGTTGGGTATTTGATTGGACGTATGTTCATGATTTCATTCACATGAACCCTAATTGAGAACTATATTTGGTTTTATGTATTATTTCAAATTGAGATTTATGATTATTTTGAATGTTTAAAAAATATTATTTTTGAACATATTTTATTGAGTTTACATGAACATTAGTTTTAAGCATAAATAATAAGTTGAGGATGAGTCTTGAGGAGATGAGGCATGTTTTAATTACTTTTGTTGAAATTGAACATTTACTCTAAATAATTTAGATGAGTTTAAATGAGACTTTAAAAGAGAATATTTTGGGAGTAGTATTGAGCACCAAGTTGGGTAAGAGGAGAACACCCCAGAACTGCGTTGCCCACATAGGATAGTCGTGCAGTTAACTCTGGTGACTCTTGTCCCAAAATGATGGAAAAGGCTTGAGGATTCAAAAAGCAGGGGTGAGTGTCCTTACCATGGCAAGTAATGAACGGGTGAACAACGATGTCTTTTTCGTTATGCATCACCAACTATGATGGTGTGAGTCTTGTCGGTTAGAGAAACTCTCTAATTTTGCATAACTGATTTGACATGAGTTGCAGCTATAGTTTCTTTTAGGAGCATTGTTTTAGTATATAAATTGAATGATTTGGAGTGAGTTACATGTATTGAGTTTACTTTCAAAGCAGGACTTTATTCTTAAATTTGCATGATTTACTGAGTTAAGTTGAGTTACTTAAGTTGAGTATATTTGAGAGTGTCCTTTCCTTTCCAGCTATTTTACATACCAGTATATTCCATGTATTGACGTCTATTTGGATTGCATCATTTTATGATGCAAAGGCAGGTATTAGAGGTCATCAACAGGCACATCGTGGAAAACTAGTCCCCATTACAAACTTGGTGAGCCTCCTTGCTTTCGGAGGATCCGTTCCTTTTATCTTTATTGAGTAGTATTTATTTTATTTGAGGTCGCTCAGGGCTTGTCTTGTCACCTTCTAGATTGGATTAGAGGCTTCATAGACACTGAGTAGAGAGAGTTGATTATTTTTATTTTCCAAATTGACCATTGAAAATTATTTTATAAAAGCATTACTTAGTTATTTGATGTCTTTTCCTGAGTATTTTTCTGCTATTGAGCATGATGTGACGATGAGACCAGGTAGTTCTCTTGGGGAATCAGCAATGGTTTTTTAAGTATCGTCTATGTCAAGAGTACCCTCCCGGGGTGTGACAAACTTGGTATTAGAGCACAGAGTTCAAGTGTCCTAGGGAGTCTATGAAGTCGTGTCTAGTAGATTCTTGTTTACGGGTGTGTCGTGCACCACACTTTATAAGCAGGATGTTATAGGACATTAGTAATTGTTACACTTCTTTCTTATTCTAATTCGTACTACATAGTTAAATTTTAGAAAAATCTATTTTCTAAATCGTGTGTTACACGTTTACAGACCATGTCTTCCAAATGCAATGTGGACTCGAGAAATGCCACCAACACCGAGGATCATAAGCCTACTACTCAACTTGTTGCACATACTCTATGGGTAGAAGAGGATAACGAGAACAAGATAGAAGAACCTTAGAGCAAAAAGGCTGAGTGAATAGGACATGAGCGTAGTAAGCGTAAACAAGGGAATGGAAATAGGTTTCAATTTCTGCAGAGACCCTTGAGTTATGTGCCACCACCAGTGAGTGCACCCATACTTAATAGCAGATATAATCTGACGTTGAGGAGAAACCAACCTTTCAAGGTTCGAAACCCTTCATCCTGAGGAAGTGTGGCTCGAGGCTATAAAGGAAATCCACACTGTAAAGAGTATGGCAAACTCTATTTGGGAAAGTGTCGAATGGGCACTGACGACTGCTTTAAATGTGGCCAAGTGGGTCACTTTCAGAGGGATTGTCCAACGTGGGCCAACAGAGCTCAACCCTCTACCCCAATACTACCTGTTAGAGAAAATCAAAGAGATGCCACCTCTGGCACGAGTTAGGCCATAGACCAGTTGTGTGTTGCGATAGTCCGCCAGATCAAAAGAACACTCCAAGACATTGTGATGAGTATGATTCGAGTATTTACTCTTAATTGTTATGTGTTTATGGATCCCAGTGTCTTCTTGAACCTTTCAATGTATCTACTCCTATTGGTGATACTATTCTATTTGAGAGGGTATATAGAGATAGTTTTGTGCTAATTTATCATAGAGATTCCATGACTGACTTAGTTGAGCTAATCAAGAGTCACCCCAAGCTCTCCTACCCAAAACTTTCTTTTAATATTATATATGAGAGGGAAACTTATATCTCTGAGAAGTGTAATGTTAGCACCTAAGAGTGTGGTTTGGGGTCTTGTAAACCATAAGTAGAATTATCATCATAGAGTTAGAAAGATGAAGAGACTAGATAGTAAGAGTGTGGTTGATTGAGGCCTGTAACTAGAGTTATGTGTCCATTAGGTAAGGTAAGGAATGAGATGATGCACCAATTTTTGTAAGTCTTGATAAAAGAGTAGTAAGTGTCATCTGATTTTCATTAGAAGGTATAGAGAAAGAGTTATAGTTAGGATGAGTTAGAGTGTCTCAGAATTTAAAAAAGGAGGTTTATGTTAATGTGTTTACACCTTGTATGTTGATAACCTAGGACAATAGAAAGTTAATGATTTTGATGTTGGTTGGATCCTACAAGCTAGTCTACGGACCGAAGGTGATACTATGGGTCGTAGGTAATCTTCGTGGATTGAAACCAGTGAAAGAGAAAAGTTGAAGGACTTCTGGAAGTTGACCTATGAGGTATCAGGATGTACCGTATAAGAAACTATAACCCGTCAAAGGGTTCGTAGAAAGGAGCACTAAAGAACCCAAAAATATTTCTAAGATTGGAACACTTTTAAGTTGAACCACGACCCATAGATGGGGTCTCGTGGATGGCTCTATCAATTTTAATGAAGGGTACAGAGTTCTTTCAAGGCGATAGGTATAAAGTAGGCTTGTGATTCTGAAAGGAGATAACCATTATAAGAGTGATAGTGATAGTTGGGAGATTTTCTTTAACAGGCTTGATAAAGCGTGTGCCAGGAATTAAGGTGTCAACTTTCAACAAGTGAGATGCTACGAGTGTACATATATATGATCTTTAGATAAAAATAGTAGACTGAGAATAAATCAATAAGTAAGAAGATGCTTAAGATGTGTATTCGTGAATGTGTAAAGTTGTGTGAGGCTCTAAGTTATGAATTGTTATGGTAACCTAGATAGTATATTTGAGTTGTCAATATAGAGTGAGGTGGTGTAAGCATTCCTTATTGCCCTTAGTAATTAGGTTGACGGGAATTTATGTATAAATGACGATGAGTTTTACCTTGTAATCCAAGACTTCTTTGGTCACATATATTGGAGCTTAGAAGTTGAATGTTAGTAGACTAAACAGAGAGGTTAGATGATAAGAGTGTTAGAAGCAATTATGTATGACAATAAGAGTAGTAAGTATAGAAATATGCCCATAGAGCTAGAAGGAAGCTAAGAGTAGTATCTCATAAGAAAGTTCTAATAGTGGTTTTATATCTTTGAGTATAGTATAAGAAGAGAGTTTAACATGTTCTTTTAGATAGTGATGCCCCAATCGTGTGGAGAGCTATACTTATAGCTTAGTAAAGACAATTGGTTCGCAGACTTAAGGAGTGAACCTTTGAGCTAAGAGGGAGATGAGAAGTTAATAAACTAAAGTGAGTCTTGAGCTTTCGATAGTAATGAGCTTCTCAGGATGAGGCCTTGATGTTTTTATATCCCTTATATTCCTTATAGCTCGATTAAGGTGATACTTTATTTTTTTCTTGTGTTTGAGCGTTATGCCTATGACCTAGACTCACGCACCCGATGCTGATTCACATTCATGTTGAGATTTGAGGATGGGGAGTGACAATTGTACTTTTATCTCATGAATCTTAGAGTTCCCAACCTTATGTCATATGAGATACAACTTGAGTTTCACAGTATGTCTGATTCCATAAATGTATGATAGGTCCTAAAAGGCAATTGAGATTGTATCACATTATGAACGCTCTCAAATAAAATTCCTCGAATGTATCATTTTTATGATCTTTTGCTCTAAGACCTTCCAATAATCCTTCTTTCTAGCCTTAATAGTGATACTGGTGATAGAAGACGAGTTATTGTTGATGAGTAAGGGTGGATGTTCCTCGATGTGATAACTATGATGCCCTCCTTTTATTTAGATTATAGATGTGGAGGAAGAGCGACATGAAACCTTATGATGTGCAATAGATAGATATATGTAGGTTAGAGTGTCTCTAGGTAAAAATATGTTGGTGTGTATTTGAGTGAGAGTTCATTCAATGATGGAGGTAGAAATGCAAAGTAGGCTTGAGAATTCATAGATATGGTTGAAGTGGTTAGTGTGATAAGCTTAAGTGTGTGGTTGTTATTATGCGAGTGATGGTGATAGGTTGTTGATAACTTCTTGGAAAGGGTTTTTAGTAAGAGTAGTGATGTAATGGAGAGGATCAATGCTCTTTTAATGAAGGTTCTCGTAGAGGTATAGAGCTTGAGTTTTGAGGATTAGCTTTGTATGAATATGGTCATCTTAGGAATAACACTTTGGGGTTTAGAATTAGGCTTGAATGGAATGAGAGAATGTGGTTAGGCATAGATTTGAATAAGGAGTCATAAGCTTCAGCTGATGGAGAGGAGTTCCATAAAAAGGAGCATAGTTGAGATGAGGTGCAAAGCTTGAGAGTTATCCATAGAGTCTTATATATTGTGATGGTTCCATTCTCGAATTGGAGTTGATGACTTTCTTCTTGAGTTCTAATGACTGATTGTCGAGATGTTTAAATGATTTGAGTTAATTGAGTTCCATTGTTCTATTTGTTCTTGATGGTGAGAATTTCTAAGGTAATATCTTTATTCTTAATTTGACCCAATTTGTCTATTCTAAGTTTGATCTATGACTGTCCAGATTAGTTGATTGTGATTCATTGATCTGATAGAGTCTCGATTGTTATTCTTTTATTGAGTTCATTCTTGGTTTGCTCATCATTCGAGGACGAATGATCCCAAGGGAGAGATATTGTAATACCCCATAACTCTATTCATAGGAACTGGATTTTTTCATCGTGAGTATATAGGCTTGAACCTAGTGCTATATGTGTGGAGAGTATTAGAAGTATATTAGGTTCATAAGAGACCCTAGTACTTAGTCGAGTTCAAAACTTTTCTATCAATTGAGTTTTTCACATTAGATTTTGCAAGGGCATAAAATCTTAGAACACAAATCATTAGGTGACCTATGACATAACAAATTAAAGGTCTCTGAATTAGCTTTCCAATGCAACTGATTTCACTTCATTTGAAGTTTGTAGTCAAAAGTTATAATTGTTTTACTGCAGACTACAGGTCATGGTTTGGGTTACGACCCATCTGCTAACTCATGGGAAAAATATTTAAAAATCTATTTTTGAGCCCCAGACTTGACCCATCTACGGGCCATAAATTGGGCTCGTGAAATCGATCCAGAAACCCTAAATGTTGCTCAAAAGTCTATGGATGGGTTCTTATTGATCGTGGAATGTTCTACGAGCTGTAGATGGACCCGTGGACGACTTTGACAGTGTTTTAAGAAGGATTATTTTGGTCTTTTTCCACCCTTTAAAGCCTAAATTTGATGGTTTTGCATCTATTTTAAGTCCCTAAACATAACTATTCAACCTATTTACGCTCAAAACCTATCTCATGACTTTGAACAAGGTTCCAAAGAGAAAAAGCTCGGGTTTCAAGAGAATCAAATGCATTTTTTTAAGTTCTTCAAAAAAAATCTAAATCTCTCAGGTATCTAAGGCTACTCATAGCATTTGATTGAGTTCATCTACGCGCCCCACATATTTTTTTCTTGTAATTGAGTTCGAGTAAAGTTTTACCCTAATTTTTTAATTGAATTCTTAAGTTGTTTGTTGTCCTATTGAGTTTCTTGTACCTAAAAGTGTATTAATGATCTTCATTAGTTGGGTAATTCATTGGATGCATGTTCATGTCTTATTTGAACATATTTTATTGAGTTTGCATGAACGTGAGTTTTGAGCATAAATAATGAGTTGAGGAAGAGTCTAGAGGAGATGAAGCATGTTTTAATGACATTTGCTGAAATTGAACATTTAGTCTAAACAATTGAGATAAATTTAAATGAGACTTTTAAAGAAAATATTTTGGGAGTAGTAATGAGCACTGAGTTGGGTAAGAGATGAACATCCCAGAACTACGTTACCCACATAGGATAGTCGTGCAGTTAACTCTGGCGAATCTTGTCCCAAAAAGATGGACAAGGCTTGAGGATTTGAAAAGCAGAGGTGAGTGTTCTTACCTTAGCAAGTAATGGAAGGGCGAACAACGACGACTTTTTCGTTTTGCATCACCAACTATGGTGGTGTGAGTCTTGTCGATTAGAGAAATTCCCTAATTTTGCATAACTGATTTGACATTAGTTGCATGCTAGAGTTTCTTTTAGCAGCATTGTTTTACTATATAAATTAAATGATTTGGCATGATTTGCATGTTATTGAGTTTACTTTCAAAGCAGGAATTTATTCTTATCTCTCTAAATTGTATTTGTGTTATATAAATTAAAATAAAAAAAAAAATATGCATTGAATTTGTGTAGCACAAGCTTTTGTATATAGTACAATAAGAAGTGATTATCTTAGTCAAAAAGGTTATAACATGAAAACTTCCTGAATAAAATTTCTTATTAAGTAATCTTAATCAATTATGTCTCCTTTATACTAAATTAATTTTACTTCAAGTTAAAAGACCCCTGATATCTACTATTGAAGTAAAAGATCCTATGAGAATATTTTTGTACTTTGCAATAGTTGGTAAAGTTGTCTCGAAGGGTGATAGAAATTTATATGGTTATGCATTCAAACTAATCAATTTAAATGAGTTGTGTATCCAACTCATTTAAAATAAATAAAAAATAATTCAAACTCATATTATTCATTTAAAAATGGGTACTTAAATGGATAATAGAGGTTTATTCATAAAAAAAAGTGGTATTATTTTCTTTTGAGTGTAGGTGATTGGGTAGGAATAGATGAGGTAAGGGAAAAAGGACACTCATTTTGAAGCTAGAAATTAAAATTTTAGGATTTTATTTCAAAAAAATAAATTAAAATTTTCTTTAAATTTTTGTCACGCCCCGGGAGGGACCTTTGGCGTGGCCGGCACTTGAAGAACCATTTTTTATTCTCCAAGAGAATCACCTGACCTCATCATCACATCATACTCAATAGCAGAAGAAAGTACTCAAGAAAGACAATCAATATAAAAGAAATACTAGGTCTCTTTCAAATATAGTTTCCAATGAATAAGGATTGGAACATCAATAACAATCAATCAACTCTACTCAATGTCTATGAAGCCTCTATCCAATCTAGAAGGTGCCAAGACAAGTCCCGGACTGCCTCAAAAGAAATAACTATGACTACTCAATATAAGAAAGAAAAAGGCTCCTCCGGATAGTAAGGAGGGCTCACCAAATCTGAAAGCAAGAAGTTGGACCTCAAAGATGTGCTTGCTGAAGTCTTCCCCCAAATGCATCTTGTCATATCTTCCACAAGGTGACTTACTTTTCGAACCAAGGGTCACACTGGCCTGAGACTGGAGGCCCTGTGTCCTGAGGTTCGAGTGACCTTGGGACTTCTGATCAATTATTGAGAGTCGGTGCACTTGTTGATGATGGTGTATAACCTAGAGGCCCTGTTGACTTAGCCTTCTTGCTCAGATGCTTCTCTCTATCCCTCTTCTTGTCTTCAAGTTATTGGGAATATACCATGAGTCTAGAGATGTCCATGTCTGTGATTAATAGTGTTGCCTTGCATTCCTTCTTCACATGTTTACCTAAGTCAGATATGAACTTCCTCATTTTGGCTCTCATATCCTGGACTATATTCGGAGCATACCTAGATAATTTGATAAACTTGAGGTTGTACTCCTTGACCGTCAACCCTTCCTGATTCAAGTTCACAAACACTTTAATCTTGGTCTCCCTCAACTTTTGGAGAAAGAAGTGATCAAGGAAGGCACTCTCAAATTCACTCCACTCAGCAGGCTCAACATCCTTACCTCGATTCTTCTCCCACTGGTTATACAAAATGTTCACTACATCCATAAGATGATAAGAAGCAAGTTCAACTCCCTCGGTCTTAGTCGCATGCATCACTTTCAGGACCTTCCATATCTTATTAATGAAGTTTTTGGGGTCTTCCTCAACCTTTGACCCCATAAATACTGGCGGATTCATCCTCAATAAATCCCAAACTCTGGTTGTAATCGACTCTTGGGAACCAGAACTAAGAGCTTATGAACTCTGATTCTTACTCTGAGTGGCTACCAGCTGAGTGAGCATAGTGATAGCTTATCTGAAATCAGCCTCTATAGTAGGAACAAGCGAGGTAGTAGATACCTGTAGAACCCCAGCGGCTCTAGCAGGTCGACCTCGACCCCTCGTCTCCCTCTAAGTAGACACCTCTGAAGGGGATTTTCAGTATTAGAGGTTGAAACATCTCTTTAGGTGGCGGTACGCTTAGGAAGCATGATCTGCAAATGCGTAACGTACAAGTAACCATTTCTAATGTCCTATAGCCTCTTGCTTATAAAGTGTGGTGTACAACACACCCATAAATAAGACTCTACTAGACACGGCTTCATAGACTCCCTAGGACACTTAAACTCTGTGCTCTGATACCAAGTTTGTTACGCCCTGGGAGGGTACCCTTGTCATGGTCGGCACTTGAAGTACCAATACTGATTCCTCAAGAGGACCACCTGGTATCATCGCCACATCATACTCAACAACGAAATAAAGTAATCAAGAAAGACAATTAATTCAAAAGAAATACTAGGTTTCTTTCGATAATAGTTTCCAATGAATAAGAATTGGAACATCAATAACAATCAACCAACTCTACTCAATGTCTATGAAGCCTGTATCCAATCTAGAAGGTGTCAAGACAAGTCTCGGACTACCTCAAAAGAAATAACTATAACTACTCAATATAAGAAAGAAAAAGTCTCCTCGAAGCAAGAAGTTGGACCTCAATGATGCGCTTGATGAAGTCCTCTATAACCTGTATCTGCATCATTAACGATGCAGACCCAAATAGACCTTGGTATACTGGTATATAAATAGCTCAAGAAATAGTAAGGCTCAAATACAAATCAGTTAACTCGGCTCATCGATCAACTCAATAATCTGTAACTCAACTCAGCAAACATGTAATTTAAGAATATAATTATGTTTAGAAAATAGACTTAGTATTATGCAACTCGTTTAAAATATTTCATATCATCTCATGTGTTGTTTGGGAGTTTCTCTTAACCTACATCCAATCTAACTACCTTTACTTTGGTGATGCACAACGATGGAGATGTCGTTGTCACACCCGTCCAATACTTGTCAAGGTAAAGGACGATCAAACTCTCTTGGATCCACAATCAATGTCTATCTATTTGGGATAAGAGTCACCCGAATTAACAGCACAACTATCCTACGTTGGCAACATGGTTTACGAGTTAGAGTTGTTATTTACTCGTACCCATATTTGTGCTCAATACTCCTCCCAAGACTAAAATATACTCATATCAATCATCTCAATCATGTCTTTACATTAACTCCAATCAAACTCCATCAACTCACTCGTTAACTCAAGAAATCAAGACCATCAATCATACATGCTATCAGAACTCATCAAACCATTTAAGACTCTTACTCAACGGTCATTTGGACTCCGATTAATCATGCTCATCACATAAAACATGTAAAATGTTCATTATATATGTATACACAAGTAATATGCTCCTCATGCTTAGTCATTCTCAAGTTACTCAACTTATACATTCACAATCATGATCTCAATTCAGTTAATGCAATAAGGATTACATAAAATGTTAAATTCAGGGTTCATAATGTTAATCACGAACAAATACTTAAATTTTATGTAAACTGCATGCAACCCATCAATTTGGTTATAAATATGCATAAAAACTCAATCATAATTGAAAGTAACTCGAGGAATAGGATTATGGGATTTCACTACTCAATTCCTACACTATAATTTGAATCATGTGACTGAAAGGACGTGTGGATGAACTCAGTCCAACGCTTTAGGTAGCCTTACATACCTGAGATAAAGTTTGACAACCAATTCACACAGGTTTGTTGCTCCAATCGTTCGATCTTTTGCTTCTCTCCTCCTCTTCTTAGCGCTAGTTTTTGTTTGAATGTAATAAGGGCTTAGGAATGGGTTTAAAAATTCTTTTAAAGTCAAAAGAGACTTGTATAGGTTGTGGCATAAATTTAGGAGGGGCAGGAAAAGTCTGGAATGCCCCTCAAAAGAAAGTGAAATTTTTGAATTGACGGGCACCCAGTCCTCATCGTGGACTTAGTCCCTTACAGTACATTTTTTGTCGAAAATTTTTCGATCGATTTTCTAATCTCGTCAAAAATATTTCAACTATAGTTAAGTGCAATTCCACGATGCGGACCTGTCATGCACCTTTCTAGAATTGCATCTTTGACTTAAAAAATTATCTTTTGACCTCGAATTTGCTGAAAAAATTTGGAAAGATGTGTTATGCAAGTGTTCCCTCATTTAGGGGTATCTTGGTAATTTTATCAGGTGGGACAATTTTTTCGGGGGATTGGGGATTGAAAAAATTTAAAGAATTTTAATCTTTTTTTTTTGCATTTTTCTTGGGTAAGGCAGGAGGGGGGGGGGGGCACTCAGGGTGGAGGTTGTGGTCGTTCAGACATGCAGTGGGAGTTTTTAGGGATAAAAAAATTAAGATTTTTTTTAAAAAAATAATTTTTTTTGAGTAAGTATGGTGGTGGGGTTGGAGGGGGCGATGGGAGATAGTAAAAAATAAGTTTAATTTTTCAAGAAAAAAATAATCTTTTTGAGAGGGTGGGGTGGGGGAAGGGGTGATTAGGGGGTTGGGGGCCGGGTTAGGGGCAGGGTGATTATTTTTTCTTTTAAAAAAGTAAATTTGAAAATTTTAACTTTTTTTAATAGAGATTGGGGTGGGGTGAGGAATGGGTAAAAGATCTGCTTTTGAAACTTTTGACATAATCTTTACTATAATATGAGTATTCATATTTATCCATATTATTCATATAGTCGAACCATTCCTCCAACTCTGCACATAATAAGAGACTTTATTGCATTAGACTATCCTTTTCTAAAGACCCTCAAATTCCAAAAAAAAAAGTGTTACTCTTTCCATCCATCTTTACTTGTTTTTTATTGATTTGATACAAGAATTAAGAAGTAATAAATGATACTCCTTCTGTCCCATATTATATGAGAATTTTCTATAAACATTTGTCTTATATCATATGAGCACTTACTAAATTACGATATAATTAATTATTTTTTCTCATTTTATCCCCACTATTAATATAATATTTGAAAATTTAAACAAATTTATAAACTCAAAAAATCCTTATTTCAAGAGGACATTAAATTGATATAAATAAATGATAAAATTCAGTAGTATATTAATAATTTTTTAATCATCATATAAAATAAAAAATATTTATATTAAAATAAAATGATAAAATTTATTAATAATATTAATAATTTCTTAAACGCCAAGTAAAATGGATGGTGTAAACACTACGCACATTATTACTTACTGAGGTAACGGTTGAGTGGTGAGATGCGGGTAGTTTGTTGGTGGAGGCCATAAGATTTACCTATAAAAGTATCAAGACTCCTCTCCTTCCATCTATCTTCATTAGGTATCCGCCCTAATAAACCTACCGCCGAACGCCGGCCTCAATCGGCCTTTTATTTTTGTTTTACTTTTTCTCTAATGTTCAGCTGAAATGGGAAATGAGGAAGAGGCATATTTCACGTTTGTGCGTGAATCTAATAACCCTTTACATCAGAGAACTGTTTTTATCTCTGTTGAGGTGAGTGTCTGTTAGATTCACGCACAAACTCGTAATATCTCTTTTCGAATCTCTGCCCTTTGATTTGTACCTATCTGGGTTACTACAGGATTTGATTAATTCTTTGTTGAATAAAAATCAGCTTAGAAGACCATTTGCATTAGCTACAAAGCCATTCGTAAATGGGTAAGCCCTCTTTTCTGCAGCTGCTCTTTTGACTTTTCTCTGACGATTTAGATTATAAATCCATGATTCATTTGTTTTCCTATATGTATTTTGTAGTCTGATTTATTGCATATGAACTAGAAGTTAATGTATTGGGGTAGAGGATGGGCTTATTGAACCTTTCTTTGGTATTTTTATTATGGATCTGAACGGATGTAAACGATTCATCTAGGTGACCCAAGTAATTTTTGATTGCTATATTTCACTTGTTTAAGTTCATGGTGCCGCAGCTAGGTTGCTCCAACTCAAAAAAAAAAAGAAGAAGCCACATCCATGTCGTATTCTTCAAAATACATTACTTTTGGGAATCCGACATGTATCTATCGCCATTTAAAGAGTCTGGGCAAAATATACCCCAAAGTAATTCCCGCAACACTTTGAGAGATAGCACTCATTCAATCAATTGTAGATGGAAACAATTATTCCATTAATATATGTTCATTACTTCTCAACCAAAGTCAGAGGGAAAATAAAGGGAGTACAGTCTCTTGGTAGCTAAATTGCTCAGACTCGGGTGCAGGTGTCTGATACAGGAACTAGAGGTCGGATTCTCTATGATCTAAATTGTAAGATTCGGGGATGGCTAAAAATAATTCAAGTATCAAAAATAGAGTTATAAAACCTAAATATGAGATGTTATGCTGGAAAACTTAAGGAGTTAATATTGATCAAGGGGAGAATCCTTGAAGAAGATAAAAGGAAAAGGAGTGTAATAAAAATTTATATATACAAATTACAAGGTATTCCATTTTCTTCAATTTCACCTTAATTTTTGTTTTGATTACATCAGTCACTGAATCTGTCCAAAATTTCTCCCTCAAATTTGGTCAAAGTATACAAACCCAGTTGACTAGATCGGGTATGGATCCCACACCCACATCATGTCGATGCGGGTGCGGCACCAAAAATGAAGAGTCCAAGCAACTTAGCCTGGAAAATACCAATTTGAAAAGGAACACTAATCTTTCACTTCTCCCGCAATATAAACATCTATCATTAGGCACAAGGAGCTGACCAATACTTGAACGTTGACTAGTTACAGTAACTACTTCATTGGCGAATGGGGGAAGCAGGAGGTAGAACGCCAACGGCATCAACTACCCAATGGATAAGAATAGATGGGAATTCATAGTCAATCAGCTACAAATATTTGAGGCATTTGACATGAATTTTTGGCAAACAGTGTCAAAGTATCTTTATCTCAAAATTCTAGTTTGTTTTCCTTACCAACTCAATGTTTCTTCCTACAAATACTTCATTTTTTTCCTTTCATTCTAATTATAAGTAAACAGGATACAATTCGTCATCTTTATTTTCTCTAGTTCTCAAGATGAGTATGTTGGCCTCACCATGAACAAGGAGATTTGCTGTAGTTTGATGCTAAATCAATTGAGGCCTTTGCTTAATTTAACACTAAAGATGTGAGAATATGTTTCCACTTCTTCCCTTTATAAGTCAGTAATTTGGGAGTCACATGTTAAGTTGCAATAGGTCCATGCTTTCATCATTTAATCCATTTCTGGTTTAGTGGGTAAACTTCTATTTCCAAATAGTTAAAAGTTTCATGCTCTTCTCTATGACAATTTCCAATCCTTATACTCCCTCCGTCCATCTTTACTTGTCCCTATTGACTTAGCGCAGGAATTAAGAAGTAATAAATGATAGGGGTAATTTTACCAAATCACCCTTTGAATAGAATAAATATAATGTCTTGAAAAATGTATAGAGAAATCGCTATAATTAATGATAAGGGTAAATTAGAAACGAAGTGTAAAATTATCTCTTGATTTCATAAACTGGACAAGTATTTTGGACATTCCAAAATAGTAGAGTTGACAAGTAATGATAGACGAAGAGAGTATTTACTTGGGGCTTAACTAACTGGATGTTTTACAAGTATGGTAAGATTGATTTCAATGGTTCCAAGCTTGTTCAAGTGTGATACTCATTAACTTCCGAATGAGAATTCAATCCCGTGCCATAGAGCTGCACAGTCAAGTAAACAATCTTGTTAAATATGTCATGGGGTGGCTGTGGAAGTCAACTTCAAATTCACAAATTTGCCTTTGGGGAAAATGGTTAATTTTGGTGTTCGCAGTTTTGTAAACTTTGTAAGATCCAGAAATGATTTAATGAGGTAAAACCCACATTGTATGCTTCAGTATCTTTACCTCTTCTTTTTTGTAGTTATACATCACATCACTGCCTGAACTGTAAAAAAATACAGTAAGGATAGTTGTTTTTTTACGTGCATCTGTTTTATTTTACTATGAGGCGTAAGGCTATATAAGTAATTCCAAATGTTAACTATTAGTGTACTCACTCTTATGAACTAATTTCAGGATCACTTTATAGCTCATCATGCTTTGGAAGCAGTTGAATCCAAGAACAAGACTAAAAGGATCAATATTACACGAATAGCTCGAAAAAGTTCAATATTAGGCTATATCAAATTGAGTCATTAATGAGTATGGATTCCCTACGGGAATGTGAGTTCCTAGTGTGGTGAAATAATAACTAGGATATGTTATCAAGATGTTGGCTGGTTTCTGCTTCAAGTCGAACATACTGCACTTTTGTTGTTTGACGCAACACACCAGTTATGACACTTGGTAATTTATTGTGTTTCTTTTGTCTATTTAAGCAAATTTGCAGGATTCGTTTTACCTGTTCTATGACATTGAACACGGGTTGGGTTGTCCCCATTATGTCTGCAATATAATGCAAGGGAAAAAATGAAAGAAAATAGATCAGATATGCTGTGTACTTCAGGTGTCAAAAGAGAAAAAATTCGGCCTCATATACTTTACCTGATCACAGTAAGTGAGGTGAAGACACTGTTATGACAATGAATTTCCATTTGCTGTATATGAAATTTTATCAAGTGGATCGTTGGTCATTAACATTAGAAATATGTGCAATATGCTTACTGCTCCACATCTGGGAACTCTTGACAATAAATGATTGGGAAACATTGATGATCCAATAAGGTAAATTTACTAGCATTGAGAAATAAAAGAACGGATTTTGTAAATTACAGTCTGCTCATCTGCTTAACTACTACCATGTTTTTTGTCAGGCTAGGTTTTTTCAGCTTATAGAGTTACTTGAGATAGTTGTCATATACTTAACAAATCCTTAGCTGTTTGATCTTCTTCTGTGCAGGAATGTCTACCCCTTTCTGCACTACCAAAGAATGATGCTTGCAATAGGTTCCATTCTGTTCGAAAGCCCTATAGAGTTCATGGAATTGATTGACCATGAAGTCACTGTCATCCATTTGCTTCCTGTAGTTCAGCAGAATATAGTGAGCCCTTGTCCTAAAGTATCCTTCAACAAAATCTTGGAAGTTCATGGGAGATTCCCTTAACATATAAAGCATGCCCTTGCATGTCAAGGTGAAGGCTTTCTTGTAACCTTCTACACCACTGGGATTTAAACTTGTGGTACTCAAGATTAAAGTCTGAATAGCTGTGAGCACTTGCAATATGTTAGACTTGTCTGGATTCCACTTGCTAGAGTATAAGTTAGTCATAAAGCTTCCACTTTCCAAGAGGCTAAGAGTAACCTTACCTTTGGGATCCAAATACTGGTTCAAGTCGAGATCATAAGAGTGGTAGTGA
This sequence comes from Solanum aculeatissimum, assembly GCA_038996855.1. Classification (NCBI taxonomy): domain Eukaryota; kingdom Viridiplantae; phylum Streptophyta; class Magnoliopsida; order Solanales; family Solanaceae; genus Solanum; species Solanum aculeatissimum. Next base: position 2,172 of record JBCEWC010002971.1, on the reverse strand, counting down.
AACCTTGGAGGATCATTAGGGTAGTCTCTTGGAAAAAATATGTCAAAAAAGAAGAGACCATAGGCATAAGGCGTATTTTCGGGACCAACTATGACTGCCCTCATAAGATCAATCCTCATCTCATAAGACTTGACAAAAATGGAACTTGGAAGTTTGCTCTCCAATAAAAGCCATTCTTTTTTTATTCTTTGGCGAAAGGCACTTCTGGATGCCGTGTTGTTGGAATTGCCATCATATTTTGAGAAGAACACGGAATTGTCATCATATTTTGAGAAGCGGTGATCATAGGGAGGATAGTTAAGTATGTCAAATCTCTTGATTTGCTTAAATCTCTGTTCAATGTCGTCTATAATCTCTTCTATTTCTCCATAAGTATTGTTTACCTTATCCATTTGTTGGTGTTGCTGATTATGAAACTTAGTTGAAAGCAAATGGAAGAATCCTATTTAATTTGTTTAGTTACAAATCTCAACAGGTTACTGTATTGGAAAGGAATTCTTCTTGTAATATAATTCTCACAAAATAGGTATAAAATTTTTTAAGATTTATCTACTATATATATATTTTTCACAAAATAGGTATAAAAGTTTTTAGAATTTATCTACTATATATATTTAAGATACACAGACAATCCATTTCTCAATCCCAACTAAAGTAGGAAGAAAAAACGATTGATATTCAAGGAAATTGTTTGAATTTAATCAAAACCTTATAGAAGATTAAAAAATTATTTACCCTTCCCAATTTTACTTTTAAAATTCAAACGGACTCATTTATGTTACTTTATATGTCTCAATTTATATAGTATAAATGAAATTTGAAGTGCCGGTCAAATATTATATATATTTTTAAAAAAAAGTTAAGTTAATTATTGTGTTATAATACTTTTTATGTTATTTAAACAAATCACATGTATTAGTTGATTTATCTCATGTGACACAAATGAAATTTGGAGAGTTAATTAAATTTTATATATAGATGATTTTTAAATATTTTAAGCGGTTAACTGTTATAATTTTATAGTACATATGATATTGATAGAATTTCAAAAGTCTAATAAATTATTTATATTATTTTTAAACATTTAGTAATAAATAATATTAAAAGCATATTATTAGTATTAGTAAATTTTTTGAGTTTTAGTAATGAAATGTTAAATACCTTAAACACAAAAGAAAATTGTTACAAATAACGTCATCTATCTATCTATACTATATATATTAAAAGTGTGAAAACCCTTAGAAATATTGTTCAGATTTTTTGCTTTCATTAAAATACTTTATTTTAGATAAAATTGTCTTTTCACCATTTCTTTTTAAATTATTATGTAATTATATTTATAATATTGACTTTTAAAATATATGGAAAGAAGTGATAAAATAAGGATTGTTAGCCGTGTAAAGACTCTTTAAATCTTCTTTATTTCATAGACTTTTACTTCTTCCTTATTTGAATAAAGAAAATACCCTACGGTTGCTAAGGAAAATTCGAATTTACCTTGGATTCTAATTAGTGATAGAATCTCTATATATAGAACCTTTATAAATAAATAGTTTATCAAAATTACTTTTGTAATAAATTATTTATCTTTTTATAAGTTCATAGTTAAATTTAATTTTCCTCGCTTTAATCGCATGCAAAGCACGTACAACAAGACTAGTATCTATACTATATTAAAAGTGTGAAAACCCTTAGAAATATTGTTTGAATTTTTTGCGTTTCATTAAAAAACTTTACTTTAGATAAAATCGTCTTTTCACTATTTTTCTTTAAATTATTATTTAATAATATTTATAATATTGACTTTTAAAATAAATGGAAAGAAGTGATAAAATAAGAACTTTTAATCATGGAAAGACTCTTAAATCTTTCTTATTTGATAGATTTTTACTTTTTCCTTATTTGAATCAAGAAAATATTTGTAGTCACTTAATTAATTTTCTATTCGTGTTTTAATGTTCCACATTTCCTAAAACTATGCTTTTTTTTTAATTAATGATCTAGCTTTTAAAATTTCTTCTTGATACCAAATTATTTCTTACCTTTCTAAGTTTATGCTCCACATTTTTTTAAAGACTAGTTTATGGGAACGTGCGTTGCACGTTTGTCCACTAATTAGTATTCTACAATGGAAAAAAATATTGATTTTATCATTTAAATTTTGTTAATAAA